>JAHZNG010001115.1:0-10717 GCA_027744375.1 Orchesellides sinensis
TTTTCAATTAGTTGTGTTCTGTAGGAAATTCAGCGGTTTCTTCGGGCACCACTTTTGACCGTCTTATTGTTGATTTGATAAAACTACATAAGAGGAAAGTTTGTGGGGTGATCTTTTACTTTTGCCCAGAAAGTTTTTTGTTTGGATTGGAATACCAATTTGTTTCATTTTGTGGTTTTAATCAAACGGTGAAAGTATAAAGAATATAGAGAATTTTGTGAAGTGTTTTAATTTGAGCGTTTTGTTTGATAATAGTTTAAAGTTGTAGCGTGAATAAAGTGAAAAAATACTACTTATTGGAACCGTCAACTATTTTGGCGTAATGGTCTGGGATATAATATGACCATCCTTTAAAATCCCGGTAAAATTTTACAATAAACAGTGCCCATTATTTTCATTACTATAAGAAAGGCAAATTTTTAAATGACAAATTTGAGCATTTTTTTAAATTTGACATTGAGGAAACAAATAAAGAACCACGCAACATGCATACGTTATACCCTCACAAGTTATCTAGTCTCACCTCTTTAATTCAAAAGTCAAGTGTCTAGTCTATTATGACCGCTAATACGTTGCTATCACTTATTATTCTCCTCTGATAAATTCAAAAGATAGTGAAGTAAAGGAATGTGGATATTAATTATCGAAAGTACAAAAGAATTCCTGAAACTCTTTTGCCATAAGTAGCTTTTGAGTTAGGCTTGCGACGTGTCTGCGTTAACTAAAGTACGTTCATGAGCTCAATATGCATAGCATGTGTGCATCCTTCACACTGCATTGTTAGTATATTTCCTTCATATTCTACCTCAGGTAATCCATCATTCATACAGAGACCATGCATACAATGAACCGTTCAAACCTACACAAGCTACATATACGCATTTATACATACAATATGAACATACCAACCCCATAGCCGTCATATCAGTTTCAGAACATTTTTACACGATTTGATGGTGCGTCACATATGTACCTGAATTTCATTTCATTGT
The DNA here is from genome assembly GCA_027744375.1 of Orchesellides sinensis. Taxonomy (NCBI): domain Eukaryota; kingdom Metazoa; phylum Arthropoda; class Collembola; order Entomobryomorpha; family Orchesellidae; genus Orchesellides; species Orchesellides sinensis. Next base: position 993 of record JAHZNG010001115.1, read on the forward strand.
CGTCCCTCATAATAACTCACATACTTTTCCAACCATCATAATAACAAAAAAACCATACAGTCGAAAGAGCAAAGTTGGCTAGCCAGCATTCCTCCAAATAACATTACCGTCAATGACAAGACCACTTAACTCTTATAATGCTAATTATAATTTTTATGCTGAATCAAGTATAAACTAGTTATATTTTGCGTATTTTTTGGTGTGTGAGGATACTTATGCTTTTTAATAGTCATGCGAATTTTTCAGGATTCTTTGGTGAATTTTCCTCAACTTGTTGTTTTTCAGTTTTGCCAAGTTGATCATTAATGTGTCTCGTGTGAATAGAATGTTATGCAAGAAAAGGTAGACAGACATGTGTTAAAGTAAATTTAAAACGAATGGAACTATAACTATAGGCGATACATGACTTTCTGACATTCACTACAATAATTTGACTTTGTACTGTTCGATAGTATGTAATAGGCAAAAATTCCTTTAAGCAATTTTGTTCCAAGTTTAACAATACCTACATATATGTAAATGAAGTTTAGTCATGGTGGAGTTGTAAAGAACATCTCACTCTTCCAAAGTGGAAAAGTTGTTTAAACGCTAATGTTTATGCCTTCTTATAACTAACCTTACCTTGATCTCCAGCAGTAGAATATGAAGGAGAAGACGAGGCAAACTCAGCAGGGGAGAATGTACTGCAAACTGAGGATTGGATATTTGTTCGATAAATATTTTTGCAACAAAGAAAACCAGAATGTATGAACGAACATTGTATAGAACTAAAGCAAAGGAGGGGATGAATGTAAAAGGAGTGCAATGAGAAATATGCGAAAGCATGTATGGAGACGCTAGTTAGGTACATGATTACCAGTGATGCTGTATACTGTGCCTTTGTAGAATGGAATTTCATAATATGAAGATGGTTAGATAATTGCAAGAGGGTTGTATAGATGTGGATGAGGGAAGGTGGCTTCTGAGAAGGCATTTTCAATACATTCAATACTCTTTCCAGATTATGAAACTCTATTACTGTCTGAATCTCTAGCGTGCCAAACATTATGCATAATTAAAAGAGCTTGTTTGCCTGACTTTGTGGAACGAAGGTCTGCAAATATTTTCACATCATTCATAAACTCGTCTCATTCCATTCTTAGTTTGTCAGCCAAAGCGCTGCCTGCCAGTTACAACATCCGTCCGTGTGTGTATGTGTGTTATATACGTGTATTTTAGTGATTGTTGTATTGTTTGCATGCAATATTATCATAGTTTAAACGTAACAACAGGCTTTTCATGCATTTTTACACGGTTTCAATTAAATTACTTAAAAAGACGGCTGCCTTACCCCATCTGCTTTTTTAGCGCATTGCACACTGGGGAAGACAAACTATATATGGAATTCTGCAAATAACATGGTGTTAGCAAAAAGGTGTTCCACAACTACTGACAAGTCAGAAGGGTTACTTTATAAGGTGTTCGTCTCTTTGTATGTGTAAGGTAAACTGCTAGATATGTATACAGTTGCTTTTTCCTTTACATATTTACGTGTTATTTTACCTTGGCAAGAAACATCCCGACAGCAATCTTCATATCATAATCGTCCGTCCGTCAAGGAAACGACGTGCCAAGTGCCAACGAGTCAGTCAGAGCAAAATGTGACTTGCGGCAAACCCAGTTAGCTTTATTGTAATAATAAGTCTTATAATATGTACTGTGTTACTAGCTGTCGTTTTATAATATTTCATCCTAAAAGTGTATGTTATGTTAGACATCGCTTTCTTTCATGAAACAAGATTCATTTTGTGTTTGCTTCTCTCCGATATGATTATGGCTATCGTGTTTACGATTACATGAAAGAAACAAGCCATGAAAAAATGAACAGTTCTTTGTAGCTGTTTCGCACAATAATTTTTTTGCTTATTTAGGGGTTAGAAGCAATGTTACATGTGTTTCTTCCTAGGCTAGTCATGCAGATTTAAAAATAAGAAAAAAACGGTTCTTCAGCTAGTGGAAATCATGTACCCATTCAAATAAATCACGACGACGCGCATGCTTTGAAGGAAAAGTGAAATTTGTGAGTTGTTGCAAACAATGATAAGTATTATGTTCAAAAGTGCTGATACGGGAGACAGTGTATATCTTATGTCACATTAGTATCACGTTAATTTGTCACTATAATTGCTGCTACTATGTAGTTACAGTGGTTGATACATATTTTCATCACTTCATTCATTCATTCACACATTCGTCGCCGACATTGCTTCTGTTTTTACAAAATGTAGATCTGTAAAGTAGCATGAATGGCAGACGCGAGACAATCTTTTGTTTCGACAACTCAAATGCAAATGAGATTTTAATTGGCAAACTTTTTGCCACAGCTTAAATTACAACAGACAAGTCTGCTTCCTTTTTTCTAATATTTATTTGCATGTATAACATTGTCACAACGAAATTCCAAAATCTCTTGTTGCAAATTGCACGTATGTATAAATCTTAAGAGCATTTAATTGGTTATATGTAGTTGTAATCATTCTCTTGCCAATCATAAGAGCAAAAATGTGTAATAATTTCAATATGTATTTTATATGTTAAATAAATAGCAGTGTGGATTTCTTATTAGTAGATTTTTATTTGTAATTCGTTTATATATTTCTATCACTGTAACATAATATTTATTTGCATGTATAACATTGTCCCAACGAAATTCCAAAATCTCTTGTTGCAAATTGCACATATGTACAAATCTTAAGAGCATTTAATTGGTTATAGTTGTAATCATTCTCTTGCCAATCATAAGAGCAAAAATAAGTAATAATAATTTCAATATGTATTTAATATGTTAAATAAACAGCAGTGTGGATTTCTTATTAGTAGATTTTTATTTGTAATTCGTTTATATATTTCTCTCACTGTAACAGTGCGCATAACTTTTTTGTGGACATTAGTAATTTGCAAATTAGCATTCATCAAACGTCTCTGCTTCCTAAATAGCAGTAGCAGGCACAGCAAGGAGTGCATGATTTTCTGATTTCAGCAACAGATTTCGCCTGCAAATAGAGTGCAAAAGGTATCATTAATTATTACATCCATCCACTGATCATCACATTATGCATGTATGTATTGTATACACGCACACCATAAAAAACTCAAAATGAGCATTCCTTGACGGTCACTGGTATTGCAAAATTGATTTTCACAAAAAGTTGACTACGTGTTTCATTAGAATACCTCGATAATCCATGCATATCAATGAAGTGTGCCCCATGAGTAGTACTTCAAAAATTCTAGTAATTATACCTAACAATGTTTGCAATTGAATTTACTTAAAAAATTTATGTTTACTTATTTATTTTTTGCAGGAACATTGAATCTTGATGAAATGACAATATGCGATGGAAGCTTGCTTATTTGGAAAGCTTTGTGCAACAAATGAATGGAGATATTTTCGTCTAATGGAAACTTAACAGTTGGGATATGATGGATGAAAGCCTTAAATTCATTGATTAATTGGAAGTGACGTATAAGGACCTAAGTGTTTATGCCTGTGTAGATGGATGATTTATTACTTTATAAACTTGAATGAGTTTATGTTTTTATTCAAATGAGAAAGTGACACGTAAAATGTGGTGAAGTGATTGTGTATTTTTAAGAGTTAAAAGAAAATGGTGGACGTGCAGTCGGAAATTATCAGATACATTGTTAATACATTGAACCTATCGGAGATTCAAAATGGATTTATTGCATTTAGTTACTTGTCCTGCTCTAACTCCCATCATTCCAGATGATGGAATTTTTATTGGAATTTGATGCCGGTAAGTGATGCCTAAGTTTTATTGTCCAATCCTAGTTCTTTTTTTAACCCTTACTCAAAGTAAGCTACCGCAAATGGTAAAGGAATGCACACCGCATTCCTGTAAATTAGAACCGTATAAACGATTTTGTACTATTAAGGAAATATTGAGTAAATACCTCCCAGGTTGTAACCCTTCTAAAGCCTTTAAATGCTCTTTTAAGGAGTGCAACGCTTTTTATATGACACATGCTACAAACATATTTGACAGTGGATTTTGTCGGATTTTAAATTGCGTTGACAAAATGATTTGTTTCATTGTCAAGTAGAATGAAGTTTAATGTTAATTTTGAAGGAATATTCTTAAGTTTAGTCTTTTCAAAGAATCTTTATAAGATTATTAGACACACGTCTTACTGGCTTGCCTAAAAAGATAAAAATACAGTTGCTCAGCCTTGTTCCTGGCTTTTTCTGACTATCATGCTTTACATTCATTTAAAATCTGCTTAAAGGCAGCAACAAATAAATAACAGTGTAGAAGGATAAATGTCAAGAAAAAATATTGAAAATTTTTTATGGCCTGCCATTCTAAAGGTAAACGAGCACCAACATAGTCAGCCAGTTCACTTGGTGCATACCATTCTAAACACATTTTTATGTAGAGGCATGTTGTATCGTTGCATTGCAAAGTGCAAGTGAGTTGATGAGCAGTTCCTTCTTCGTCATGGCCAGCCGTATGTCATTTAAAGTTGCTGGGCTAGACAAAGGGTACATTACTACCGGATTCTTTTCTCTCAAATTATTGCAATTTTATATATAAACAACAGAAGCCAATTTCACGTCGTGGTTGGCATCATCTCATAATTTAAAATTAACTATTTCACAGTAAATTCTTATAAATTCGTAGAATATTTTTAAAAAAGATCAGTAGCCAATTAAAACTGTATTTTGCAGTAGCAGAAAACAGTCAGGCTTAATTCAAAGTGAATTATCTTGTATACTCATATAGGTATAGGTATGTACATTTATACATATCTAATACACCTTATATCTCGGGTAAACTTACTGTTAAAGAAAGAATGTTATATGACATGGGACATGGATGTATTGGCATAATTGGGGATTTTACTGGCTGCGAGGTCAGCAGCACAAATGTATGTTACATACATAAGCTCATGCCGGTACAAATGTTAATCCCTCGTTTCTCATGAATTACAGGAAGATTCGAAGATACAAAGATTATAGTATCTGATAAGTAACACTTGAAGATGAGCATTCCGTTTATTAACTGATAAGAATCACGAGAGGCTCATATCGAACAGTAATAACCTTTGACAGATAGAAACTCCTCTGTTTGTATGCATCTCGCTTGCCAAAAGTCGACAATGAAACTTTTACACAGCCAAGGGAATATAATAAGATCGTTAAAAGAACCGAAGCCATGATTGAAACGAATCCAAGCAACATTTCTTGACTTAAAGTGACATTTAATACTCTTTTGGTACAGTCACTTATTTTTACCACCAGTAAATTTTTGAGCAGACATTTCAGGTCACATTGGCTCGTAAACTTGTCAAAAAATTTGGAAACCTAGACGAGGTGACGAGAGAGATGACCAAAAATGCGACATGAGTAACAAGTAACAAAATTTATGGTAAAGAACAATATCCGCCACGCAAAGCCCCAAAATGCCAATGAATGCTTATAGATTATGCCTATGTCTTTCTTTAAAAAATCAGTTTTTTTACACAGTCATTCATAGACTCAGGTAATAATAACCATATTGCTTGTAATCTGCAGTATTGTCATAGTCAGTTATTTTATAACAAAGCATGAACTTCTGATTTTACAGTACGACACTGCAGTTCCCTGAACTCTTTCTTGACTGTTTAAACTATTTTCTTGTCAGCTTAAATATTTTTTATGCATACATAATGTATATTATTCATAAATATGTTTACATCTACATATTGTTAGCTCATTCAACAAAGATAGCTAAAAGATAATGCGACAGACGGTTATGTGCGTGTCTTGTAAAACGCCAAATGTAGATATGCATAACGAACGATGACGGTGAGGGCAGACGACGAACTTGTGATACAATTTTATGCTAGTTGACTGAAAGTTTTGCTAATGTATTCATGGCCGGGCCAAATGTCAAAGGGATAGTTTTCTTCAGAGATGAGAATCACAAAAAAATTCCATTCTTGTTCCACTATTCGCGTATTACTGTCTACGGCGGGCGGTATGACATTAGCCATAAATGCTTGTAAATACAAATGAATGAATGAAAGCATAGGTAATGCATAAGCATGCCATGATTTGATATGCTAAAAATATGCAATGCATTTATTACAACTACACATTCCGTAAATAAAGGAGAAGGAGTTAAAATATTATTTGCATTCTAACTTTATTATTGTGCTGTTCTGACATGCTCTCATAGGTCACCCGCTTGTTGAACCCTTGCAGGTGTGCTGTGCACAGCAAGCCATCTCAGAATCTCGATCTCTTCTTACTTGAAATAGGATCTTTTTGAATGCGCAAATAGCGTTTTGTTATGTTATGAATTGTTAAGTCGCTACAATGTTTGCCATGAAAATAGATTGCATTTTATTGTCAACCATCATATCACCGCTAAAAATTCCTTGAATTCAAGTGACTGACTTCCACAATGTGTCCGACAACGATTCTTCTTTGCCGGCATATAAAATGCCTATATTGCTCCTCTCCCGCTACGCTTCTAAAGCTTGGTATTTCAACAACGAAAAACAGTTTTGTAGAACATTGACTTTTAAAATATGTATTTGATGTGATATGATGGGTTGTTTGTTTTCAAGCTTGTTCATGACTAATGGCAGATAGTAATGATGAAAGGAGGTAGAAACATATGCAAAAGAATAACAATGACAGATAAAAATGCTGCCTGATACCGTTCAGTTCTTGTGTTTAGATTTTTTGCGTGTGTTTGTTTTCATTGTAACATATCATGATGATGTATGCATGTCAAAGTTTGTTTAAAGGTTTAATAGATTTTTAAACCAGTGTATTATTATTCTGTGGCATATGAAATTTACAGAGATAATGTTGGAATATCTAACTTGATGTGTTGAGAGTATTGGCGAGATTGGAATGTGAGTGATGGCATTGGCATTTACCTATCTGTTTTTGTAGCCTACAAGGATTTATGGTCGCAGAATTAGGTTGGACTTAAAAAGATCATACGTATATGCACATTGCAATGTTTGCATTTCTTGAAATGTTGATTTATGGCGATCAAGACAAATCTGACTCTGTAAAAAAACATTCGATTAATGTATGCCCGATTGACTCAACCGAAGAAGATAAAAGTACATTGATCCACCAATAATTAGTATGCTACATGTTTGGACGTCATCAGAAACGACTTAAATCCTGTCGGGTTTGTCACGGATTCTATGTACGGCTTTATGCAAAATGGTTTATGTACATACATGAAATGTTTCAAATTGAGCTACCCAAGTAAATTATTTCGGGTGAAATCTTGCAAGGAATTTACCAGTGATGTGTATAAGTCGATAAAATCGAAGTACGTTATTTCTGCATAATAAATTGAATGTCGTTTTGGAGTCTATCTGAAGTACACTTGGAGATGTGGTCTGAGGATTTCATTAGTTATATTCCTTAGTAAAGTAACATTGATAATGAAGTAGATCCCTTATTACTTTGCGTATTATCCAGATTGTAAAAAGTTGCCCAAAGTTTTTGTACCCATAAGCCAGTGTGAACCTGCTCTAATTCTGCTCACTGTACTTGCATACTTTTGTGGTTGAGATTACTGCTTGGAAAAAGGCTTTGATAAACATCAAAAGTATCCATGTTTGTAAAACTCGCTCAGCCATATATTTGTAGTTAAAAAATCTTTTGGTACAAATCCTAAATCTACATATTTTACTTCTGTAGTTGTATTCGTCTTGTTAGGTATTTTGCGTAAAAACAATAAAAATGTGCAGGAATGTTTACGTTTTTACGAGTTTGTTATTGCCTTGTTGTCTCTCTTATAGTAGTGATTTCAGTCACAGTCATTCTAGAAAAATTCTTATCCCTGTTCAATTTCTTTTACTTCGGCTTAAGTGAAGCGGCACATCGGGCAAGAAAAAAACTCAAGCTCAGCTTGCCTATCAGCATCATTACTGAAAGTACATTGTAAATATTATGTTAAATATTTCATAGAAAAAAGGATTTTATTTATTTTATACCTTAGCAAAACATTAGATACCCAAAATGATTTCATTATTATCGTCATCATGTCTTGTTACATCGTGTTAGATTGTGGCAAACAGATCATGTAAAAGCAGCAGGGATTTCTGCAATTTGCTGCCGATGCTGTTGTCGGACGGATAGATAATGGCTTTGAAGAATTTGTGCCTTGATTTTATATGTACTCACATGGTCATTTCGATTGTAAATGTACACATACCATATGTACAGTTGTAGAATATTTTTTATGGTTATATGCTCTCGGTTTGGAAGCATGTACTAAAAGGAGGATTTAAAAAGTTTGTCGTGTCCTGAAGAGTATGACTTGTTCTATCAAAAAGTATTACGCACGGATCAGACTTGCCTGCTCATTTTGTCGATTTCTAATTCAAACTCAGCCGACTTTATATTTCTCCATCCATATATGAATTAATAGGAATGTATATACATTATATACTGATAATTTGTACATACAAGAAGATTAAACGGTAGTATGTAGTTATTAATCTCAGTTTGATATGCGGATATTATAACCTATGCGCCTTATACGATGTAATAAAAATCGGTTTTTTTTTGTTATCTGTTTACGCATTCCATTCCTACTTAAAAATCACATTCAACTTCTTTATTCATGATCCCATCATTTGAAGTAGATTTGCGTGCAAATCGTTTTGGCAGAGTAAGTGACCACATTAAGTTCTCATAGTTTATGGCTCATCATTAATATGTCAGGTGGAGAAAAATTGTTATTCTCAATTATATCAAATCATTGTGCTCATTATATATTTACCAAAGGCTTTTACTACACAAATGATGCTGCCAATTTAATATTCGTCTTTTGGGCAAATATCTGATACCCTAAGTAGTTTATTTTAATGCCGACCGGATTTAGCCAAGATTGTAAACTACTTTGGGGTTCTAAGCATCAAATGTCACTTTTACGGTCTACAAAATCAGGGAAAGATAAATATTAAAAACGTGGCATAACATTACAGACAAATGTTACATTATATAACGTTGTCGCTTTGTTCTTCCTCTTAGGTATATGTATAAGTTTTCGTTAAAGGAAATGTAAGTCTATAATAAAAGTAAAGGGAGATCGTATTAGTTGGTAGTTGGTGGTTGGTAAAGCAAATACAGAAATTCAGCATCATCGGTCACAACCGCGACTACCTGCTGTATACAATAGAAAGATTTTTGAGAGTCTGTATACATACTGTGCATATTCAAGCAATACATAATGTCATGTACCTAAGCGCATCAGCATTTCATATTCAACATTCCTGTAACAAATACCAGTTTTCTTGTCTGAAGTAAACTGACAAGTTTAATGCATTCAATCCATCCATGCATTTACAGATTTTTTTTCAAGAGGGCCCACCCTCTATCCAATGGTCATACGATACTGCTCACTGACAGTACTTACCGTACAGTCATCCTTGTCTCCCTACAGTTTTAAGAGCAATAAAATCATTCGTTAATCCACAATCCACACTTAAGGTAAGCAAGGTGAATAGCATAGTTGATCAGGAATTTGAGTGAAGCCACCTTATGCGTTTGTGTAACTTAATGTGTGCCTATCTTCTTTTTGAGTGTTTGTGTAAAATTTTATATTGCATGTCATAAAATCCTTATCATTGTCATTATTATCCGTGTGTAACTGTGAGTAAGACGAGGACATTATTTTGGTTTTAAGGGTGAAGAAGATATT
>JAHZNG010001116.1:5991-22132 GCA_027744375.1 Orchesellides sinensis
ATGAAAGCGTTTAAGTATTTTAAATTTCAGCAACTATAACACCAACAATGCATTTAGTTTTTAAATGCACTCATGTTATAAAGCACATGATGAAATGAACCTATAGTTCTAAAATATCCATTGAGTCAGTTTACCACTATAAACGTCTCTTAGACTGGGGTAAGAAGAGATATAATTTCATATATAGTTTGTCATTTACTCTACTCGATACTCTGATTTCAACTTCTTTGTTACAATTTGTGAATAGGTAGGCAAATTTGCTTTTGCTTATGTATCATCACATCATCAGATGGATGGATGTCAATTGATTCGTATCTTTTCTTGCAATTTGCATTTCATTCATTCATTCGCATATTCGCAATTCGCATTCCTTAGTTCCACTCTCGGCGTCTGTCTTGTTTGTGATGTGATCTTCGCCATTCCGTCTGTTGTGGTCTTGGTTGAAGTTTGTAGTCGAAGATTGTTGTAATTTATGATTGCAGCAAGTACTTTTGTTTAATTCTTTTTGTAGAATAGGTAAGTTAGTTTTTATATTTTAAAATAAGAGGTTTAAAAGCGGTTGGTGGTGAATACAATATCATTAATCATTAAAAAAATAAATTTTGAATTGAATTGAAAATTTGATTTTACAAGAATTTGAAAAGGGGGAAAGGAAAGTAGAACGTGGAAGCAGTAATGGAAGCAAATACTTCAACGTCCTCGCTTGACCAGTCTAAGTCCAACGAATCATCATTCGTTTCTGGAAGCGATATGGAGGAGGATAAGGAAGGAAGTTCTCCTCCAAAGGATTTAAAAGCTCTAATGGAAAAGTGGAAGGTGGTAATGAAAGGCGCTGAATGCTGGGTTTGCTACATGAGGAATGTTTTCTTTACGTGTGGAACTTGCGAGAGAAGTTATCATAGAAAGTGCGCCTTCATGGGAAATGCGAATTGCGAATATGCGAATGAATGAATGAAATGCAAATTGCAAGAAAAGATACGAATCAATTGACATCCATCCATAATGACCCGACAAAGGTCAAGATGATCAAATGTTCCGAGTGTATGATTGCGGAGAATTCGTAAGTTGTTTATAAGTATTGATTGATGAGTATTTGCAGGCGTCTTTACACTAAAACTATGATTTTTTTTTGTTTTTTAGTCGCGTTGCTGGTTTTGAAGGGCTAACACCGAAACAATTAAAGCCGGTATTGGTGTACATTGCGAAAAAGGTTGCTATTTTCGAGGTAACATGTAATTATTTTTTTAAACCATTTTCATAGATAACTGGTGTTGATGTACCAAACAAATTAAATTTTTGAATTGCATATCTTTTATAGACCGATTATGAGAAAGCAAAATTGAAGGAAGAGACAGCAAGGAACGTGAATCCTGAGGATGCGTTTAAACTGAAGACAGTCAAGGAGAAGGCCAGTAATGGGGCTTACAAAACCATCGAGGGTTTTTTTTGCTGACATCAAACAGCTTTTGTTTGATGTTGTGAAATATTATGGAAGTTAGTTTTGTTATTGCCTTATTACATATTACATACATGGTAATGACTGACCAAAGTTTTAACGATTGTTGAATTAATTATGCATGTAAATGTAACTTTTTAATTGTAGGAGAGTCTGAATGTTACCTGATTGCTCGAGAAATTCTCAAAGTTGCTAACAAGGAGTTAGCGGATGCTGTACGATGTGAGTGCTATAGGAGGGGTATAGACGAGAATGGGAAGCCGTTGTTAAAGTCAGCACATGCCCCTTTGATGAGAGAAAGTTGCAAAGTAATAGATTGATAGCTATATAGATATAGATATTTCGGGGTTTTTTCGAGCTCTCCCTCCAAGATGGCGGAAAATTCCTCCAAAATGGCGACATTTTTCGGAATTTTTGGCCATCAGAAATTCCGGTTGGGGGGCATTTAGTATAGACGAGAATGGGAAGCCGTTGTTAAAGTCAGCACATGCCCCTTTGATGAGAGAAAGTTGCAAGGTAATAGATTAATAGCTATATACATATAGATTTTTCGGGGTTTTCCGGGCTCTCCCTACAAGATGGCGGAAAATTCCTCCAAAATGGCGACATTTTTCGGGATTTTTGGCCATCAGAAATTCCGATTGGGAAGCATTTTACAAGCAATTCCACCCCCGAAGTCTTGAAATTGTTACATCATTCAATTCATATATTTCTTATAATTCAATGCAGCTTCCACATTTACTCGTCTGGGTAAAAGACAAAAGATATCCGTACTGGCCAGCAAAGGTACTTACTTGTTCTAATCCGGATAAGAAAAAGTTTATTGTGCGAGTGCGATGGTTTGAGGATGCGATTCTATCCGAAATTCAACTGGAAGAGCGAAACATTATGATTTACTCAGAAAAAGCTCCTACGAAGTATTCAACAACCCCTAGTATTAGAACTCGGCTGAAAAATGCTTTAGCAGTAAGTAAATTCAGCAGTAAATCTTGTTATCTTAGTAAATCAGTCTTGTTATTTAAGTAATGATAATTGAGACATTTTCCAGAGACAGTTGAAATTTTCTTGGTTTTTTATAATCCACTAGGACTGTACAGAGTATATAGTAAATGCTCGTAAGAAGTTTGGAAATGTCTGTATTGCAGATGAAGCTGTTGTGTTTGATGGTAATCTTTCAGCTGCACGAGAAACTATGTTTCCAGATGTAAGTGAAGCAGTAAACGTATCAGTTAATTAGTATAGTATTGGATGTAGGGGGCAGGTGGATATTAAGTATTAAATTGTGTATGCGGTTTTCTTATATAACAGTTTAACTCTTCCATTAAACCTTCTTCCGGTAGTTTGCAATAACTCCTTTATTTATGGTCAATCTCATCAGTGGAATCAAACCAAAATACAAAATACTTTTAACACTGGATTAGTTTTCATCGGTAAAACTATTTACTTTACCAATGACCATCCTTTCTTTTTGCTCTTCCAAGACCAAAATTTTCGGCCCTTTTTCGTTGTCTGGTTTCTTTTTACAGCAACTCATGTGAGCATACAAAGAAAATCGGTGAGTAAACTTTTTTAAACAATAAGCACATGTCGCTCCCTTTTTAGTAGAGTGATGAATTTTTTTATGGAGTTGTAAACTAGCCACAGACATGTACACTTTGTCACAACGGTCACAGTTGTGCACATACAAGTCTTGGTGAACACTTTTAATATGAAATTTAAGTGCTAGTTTATGAGCTAATGTGGTATTACAATGCTTGCATTTTACTTCTTCTACAGATTCCAAGTTGGGATTTGAACTGACCATAGAGCTACTCCCTTCTGCAGCTGTCTTCCTTAAGTACACTTTTCTTTTCCATTGATATTTTTCTGGATGATATCGTCTTAAATGGACATCTAAAGTTTGTGACGTGGAGTATGAAGCAGAGCAATGCTCACAAATAAACTGTTTTAGTTGTTCGCTGTTGTGAGTTTGCAAATGCGTATTGTATATACTTCGATTCATTGCTCCTAAAATGAAAACATTTAACTTTGGAAATTACATCGCTCATCGTAGCATTTAACATGTTATATTACTCAAAAGAATGTTGTAGAAATAGACATACCATATCCACAGACTTCACAATAATATTTGGCCACTTTCTTGTGATCTTTCAAAACATGAAGTTCGAATCCGTCCTTCCTTCCAAAGACTCTGGGACATTCTTGACATTTAAATACTGGGATTCCAAGCTCTTCCGCATGCACTTTAAGCTTGTGGGTGCGAAGTTCAGTCCTTTTTTTAAAAGTGGTATGACAGAGATTGCAGACAAGTTCTGTTGTGGATATTGCAGGATTAACTGAGCCATCATATAGTTTATGCTGTAGAAGTTATATATAAGATTTACATTGGTATATAAACAGTCTGATTGTATATATATATATATTTACATTTGATGATTGTTTGAAAACATACAATGTAGATATGTTGCTGGAGCATAGCGTTACCGTTGGCTTCATAACCACAAATCTTACAACTAAATGCATTTTCTCTAATGTTGTGCTTGATTGTTAAGTGCTTTTTCAGATGATCTGCAGTTCGGCATGGGTAGTTGCACTCTGGACACTCAATTCCATGTTCTTTGCACGCCACGTGTAAACTAAGATGTTTTCGCAAAGCGTAAATTGTGAGGAAACTTGTGGGACAACTATGACATATAAGTCTTTCACTAAGAATAGATTTTCGCCGGTTTTTATTCGCTGCTGGCTTTGAAACCGGATTTTGGGTATTCGATGGATGAACATGGTCGTTTCTAAAAAAAACATAAACGCCAATTAATTTGAATTGATTTCTACTTTAACGGTAATAATCAAGTAAATCTAATATCTTACTGCGGCTTGCTATCATCCCAACTGTTATCCAGTATTAAAGAATGAACTCTCTTCAAATGAGTTCGAAGGCCATCCACATTCTCGTATGGCACTTGACACAAGTAACAATCGAACCGGCCGCCATGTAGTTGCTTAGTTTTTTGATGAAGTTCCACGTGAAATTCATATGCTCCCTTAAGATAGTATTTTCTGGAGCAGATGTCACATTTCCAAGTGTTCTTATTTTTCTTGTTTCCGTTCTTACTGTTGACTGAATTCAAGTCTTTCGCAACTTTTCGGTTTGAGTCTTTCCATTTTTTATTTTTAAACTTGCACGCTTCTTCAAGTGGAGTCCAGTCTTCGTCTGAGTTATTCTCAAAAAAGCCTTGATTGTCTTCCGGCTCGCTATCTTCAAAGCTAAAATTCTGGTTCATACTTTCATAACTATCCCTGCTGGTTTTCCCTTCATATATATTTTCGTTGCCGTTGACATTCTCCGCCTGTTCAGCGTTCATGTCCTTCTCCACTTTCGGACCTACTGTCTGACCTAGACAAGGGATGTATTAAACCAAAAAATAAACATCTTGCAGACTTTTGAAGTAAAAATGAATTTTTCTCGACATACATTTTAGAAAATGTCTTATTTCACTTCGAATACTGGCAAATTTTCCTTTGGAAGGACTATCATTGAGCAATATATTTTCTTCCTTCGATAAACTTTCATTCAGCTTGCTGTAAACAAGTTCAATCTTGACTGCTATTTTGGATTGAAGGACACGAACTGCTTCCTGCATCTTCACAACTTCCTCCATCGTTTCTGAGCAATCGGAACACAACTGAAACCACATGCTGGAAGCCGTTCCGACGTTTCGTAAAATGTCCTGGACTTTGTGTATAGGAAAGTTGAGGACCTTACGGAGCAGGAAAGTATACCACAGTTGCGTATTTAAACTTAAGGACCCGCAGGCACCTGGAAATTGGTATGCTTCCGTGAAGTTTCCAGCACATGCTTTGTCATCCGAACAGAGCAGACAAGGTTCTCTCAATCTCTGCATTCCTGAAGTAACGCCTGACAGTGCAATCGATGCCAATGACTGATGAGAACGCGGACTTTTCTTCGTTCCTTTACGTGTCCCGAAAGCTTTTGCCTTATCTGTGAACAAAAGATTATATTGAACTCCCTTGTCATTGAAACTCCCATTAAATTAATAGAAGAATTTTACAATATTTCAATACCTTCGCTTGTTACGTATGCAACTTCACCATGTTCTACCTCTTTTTCATTTCCTGAACAAATTTCCTCGAGAGGTCTTACATTTATACTAAAAGCTTCGTCATCATTATAATCCCCAGTAGTGTTGTTATGTGCCTTGCTTTCTGTAAAATCCGCAGATTTTTCTGCTTGTTTTTCTTCCAATTCGGATTGCTCCGAACCTTCAGAATGTAAAGGAAGTGCTATTGATGGTACTGCGCTACGCATCAACCTTTTCTTATAGGGGGTGCCGAACACGTCTCCACGAATATCTGGTTCGAAGTCCTCTTCTTGAAAATGCTCTGAACATACTCGGCTCCAATATGACAATTTCAAGTTGGGGTTCTTAATAACTTCCATCCATTTTAAACCTCGCCATCCTATCGGAAATGTGTAAAAAGTTGTTCCAGGCTTCGCATTATTAGCATTGTTTAAGCAAATTGGCACCTCGCAGCGCCATCTTTTACGACGTTTCTTTTCTTGCGATTGGTTGTGTTGTGGAGGTTGATCTATATTACTTTCAGTAACATTTGACGTTGCCGTACTATGTACATTTAATTCTTCATTCTCCCAGTTCTCTATTTGGCTAGAAATGTCTGTTAGTAGTCTAATCTTTTCTTCATAAGCTTCCATGTCACCAAATCTAATTTTGCAATTTACAAATGGTAGAATTTAGAATAATATACTTAAGAAACATATAATAGACTACAATCCAAGTTTAACTCACTTTTGTAAAGTTTTTAGGTTTTGTTCCCTAAAAGCACTTAGCAATAATGCAAATCTGCGTTTTATAGCTAGATAGTCTTTAACTGGCAAGCAAAGCTTGTTGAAAATAGCCCTCCATCTGTCTGGCCTAACTGGTTTTTCGACCAAGACTTCCTGTAAAATTCTGATGTCATCGTTGTCCGTGTACATGTAATGTGGCTTTTGTTTGCGCACTAGGTCTTTCGAAGTCACCAGAATTTCATCATCTTCTTCGCCATCACTTTTCGTTTCCGACAAGCAAGCCTTCTAAATAAAACCATAAAAATAAAACACAGAATTGATAATACCCTAAATCTGTGTAAATTAATGTTGGATGCTTTATAATATCAGTAAAATGAGAGTGACTGTACTCCAAGCTTGGTCGCTACTACAGATTTGATTTTTATGCAAGGCGGATCCTTTTGTTTAGGGATAAATGCTTTGTAGCCTTCAACTACTCTGCCAAAATTTACGAGATGCTCAATATCCCAGCCCCAATCCTCTATCTGGCTCATAACTTCCGTAAGTAGTCTCATCTTCTCCGTGTGTTCTTTCTTCGTCCCACGCCTGGGTACATAAATCAAGCACCAAACGAACTCCATTTTTTAAAATACATCAGGTAGCGGAATGTCTTGGATAAATTCATGTCTCATCATAAGGACCATGCATACCTCCGCAACGTTTTTAAGTTTTGCTCCCTAGCAGACCCTAATAGTAATCCAAATCTGCGTTTTATAGCAATGTAATTCTTCACTGGTAATCCAACCCTATCCCAAATAATCTTCCATTTTTCAAGAGATTTTGTCTGACTTGGCTTTTCAATCAACACCTGCTGCAAAATCTTAATATCATCCTTGTCCTTGTACTTAAATGTCTTAAATGTCCGCCTACGCCAACCCTCAGCCGTCATGTTTGTATTGTCTTCTTCTCTCTCTTCCTCGTCGCTTGTACCACCTTCAGAATCATCTGAACTACTGTCAGTCGCCTAATTACAAATCAAAACGTTAAAAACTTACTATGTTCTTCCAACAAGACATCAATTTTTAAACCGTACAGAAATACATCCGCTGTATTCTTTTGTACCTTTCGTGGCTTCATAGCTGCCTTAAGCTTGATTTCATCAATATCCCAATTCCAGCCCCAGTCTTTTATCTTGCTCGACACTTCCCCAAGCAGCCTCATCTTTTCCTTGTAGTCTTCCTCATCTCCAAATCTGCATTGAAATTAAAAACCTTTTAGTCAGAAATCAATTTAATTTAACTAAATACATCAGACAGATCACATTGGTCCATTTCTATTTTAAACCTCCTCAACGTCTTGTCATTTTGCTCAATGAAAGCCTGCAGCAACAGCTCTACTCGTCGCAAAATGGCTCTATATCCAGTCACTGGCAATCCCAATTTATCCAAAATAGCCCTCCACTTCCCCGTCGACCCCTTTTCCCCCGGCTTTCTAATCAAGACCTGGTTCAAAATGTTGATGTCATCCTTGCCCGTAAAATGATACGTAGGCTTACGCCTAGTCGATGTCACAACCTTATCCACATCACTGGTCTCTTCCTCACCGCTTGACACTTCCTCTTGTTCAGACCCACTGTTGCTGTTATCAGCCATACCTAACCAAACACTAATTATTCAAAACCTTCAACCTTCATTAATTTATTACCTTATGTAAATTCAAGAAAAATAGCCCTCCACTTCCCCGTCGACCCCTTTTCCCCCGGCTTTCTAATCAAGACCTGGTTCAAGATGTTGATGTCATCCTTGCCCGTAAAATGATACGTAGGCTTACGCCTAGTCGATGTCACAACCTTATCCACATCGCTGGTCTCTTCCTCACCGCTTGACACTTCCTCTTGTTCAGACCCACTTTTGCTGTTATCAGTCATACCTAACCAAACACTAATTAAATTCAAAATATTCAAAACCTTCAACCTTCATTTTCATTAATGTATTAACTTACAACTTATGTAAATTCAAGCCACCCAATTTTCAGATTAGTTAGTAGTTTAAATAATAGCGATTGCTTTACCTTTCAAATTTAATTTAAGCCTCCTGCCTGTCAAAAGTTAAAAACAATCCTCTTTCCTCTTCCTTTTAACCATTTATATATCATATCAAAACCTTTTAGCAAACACGTTTTTTTAGCCTCAGCTCATCAGCTGCTTCGCCAATAAATGCACGAACATAATATTTGTATTGTGTAAACAAAAACACATGTGCATTTCATACATATTTGTATTGTGTAAACAAAAACACATGTGCATTTCATGCATACTTGTGCATTTTTGGCTTCACCAGCGAGGATCCTTTTTAAAAAGAGAAGAGAAGAGTTATTAAGTAAATAGAATTTGTTTTTTTGTTGTGATTTACTTTTTAATATTTAATAAAAGGTTTTTAAAAATATTTATACACTGTAAATTTGTTATTTATTTATGATGCCGCCCATTTGTTCCGTGTCGGATTGTAAAAACTCTTTGACAAAGATCATTAAACCAAAGCAAAAGTTGTGACGTGACCTTTCATGGTTTTCCATTGACAGATTTCAAAACGTGTGAAATATGGGTAAAACTTTGTAAAAGAAGTGATCGTATTAATGTGAGAAGTGCAGTGGTTTGCTCGGACCACTTTTCACCAGAGGATTATCTGCGGAATATACAAAATGAGGTGTTGCTGCTGGGATTCCCTCCAAGAAAAAAACTAAAGCCTGGAGCGATTCCCTCTATATTTCCAGGAAGGACTGTGAAAGTTAGAATGGAAGCTCAGATTTTACCGCAGGAGCGAGTGGAAATTGGTGAGAGGATGAAGGTTGGAGGGGAAATGTTTGGTAAGTGGACATTGACATGAAAGCCATTGAAAAGTGAATATTTTTATTTTTTAATCTATAAAAATGTTTGCACTTTTTGCAGTAGCTTCCCGTGACATGGTGGAGGAAGTAAATGACGATAAGCCGGTGCCTTGTTTGTTATGTTCGAACTGTATAACGCTAAGAGGCGGTGAAGGGGATAATGAGGGTTCATCCAAATTTCCAAGCTTACCTGGCGCAACAGGAAGTAATCTGATGAACCAACAACTTTGGGCTGTTTTCATTCTGCGGACTTTGTTGAAATATCCACAAGAAAAATGTGTAGAGTTGCTGCGCAAAACTTCAGGGGTTTCCAGTCCTGGAAACTGGTTTATTGTGTGTGAGTTTTGCAGGAAGACTGTGACAGCGTCAATGGAAGTTTATCAAAAGATTGTAAGGTTGGAGCAGAATCTCAGAGATTTTCAGAAGGAGGTCCAGGTTAGAATACGGGATAGTGTGATTGATGACGAAGGACGTAGTTTGGAAGAAGAGGGTGGATGTGTTTTAAACCTTAGATCGTTCATTCGAAGTTATTTCAAAAATGGTAAGCAAATTGCTTGCTGCTGCAAATTATGCAAAACGTAATATAAAAGAGCGATCGACAGTTTGAATTATGTGTTAATTTTGGAATGTGTAGACTCAATGGATCCAAAGAGAGTAGGAGAAAAGCATACAAGCCCCTTTCCTGGAGATAACGATGCAGTATTTGGTTTCACAAGTGGATTGGAGGCTGGAAATGGAAACGGCATTTATTTAAGGGATGAACAAAAACAAGGGGTGGATGGGAGATTTGTATTGGAAGACGAGGACGAGGATGTAGACACAAGTGACCCTTTGTATATTCCACCAGTTGCAATTCAGAATCATGTGTACGAAAACTACACATAATTTTAACGTTACAACAACATAATTATTGTATTTGGTTAACATACGACAGATTTACTTATTTATTTGCAGTACTAAACAGCGCAGAAAAGAAAAGTTAGTTCCTACTACATATAGAGTGAACATTGGATGCGAGTCTGATAAAAGCATCAGTAAAACTTCTTGTTCACTTAAACCATCATCGTCTGATAACCAAAAAGTGAAAGTGACTAAAGCTCCTCTTCGCCAGGCTAAGAAAACAGTAAGAAAGCAAATAACGCCACTTAAGCAGAAGTCTAAGAAGTGCTCGCTTCAAGAATCAAAAAATCTGCCTCAACCCCAACCTTATCAAAAAGAATTACAGAATGGCTTGTATAAATGTAACTTTTGCTTCGCATCATATTCCAATCGCAGAAAATTTCAAGCTCACAAGCGAAATCATCGTTTAAGTTGCGCGTTCAAATGTAAACTATGTTCATTCCCTGCGTTAACGGTGGACGCCTTACAGAAACACATGAGGCGACACCACAATAAAGCTGCAAAAGTGTATAAATGCTACCAATGCTATTCTAAGTTTTTCTACAGGTCGTTATATGTGGAGCACAAAAGAAGTAAGCATCAATTTTTAGAACAAACGGCAATTGATGGTGTTGCTCTGGTTGTGCGGACTCAAAATGGAGATGACAGTAAAGCTGACAATGACCGTGCTAATGATGGGTCATCTGAATCTGACTCTGACCCTGAGTGGTTACAATCTGATGCCACTAATGCCTTTCAAGATAAACCATTCTCATCTGAAAAACAAAATAAAGCCAGGAGAGGTCACATAATCTTTTGTGATATATGTGGAAGGAAATACACAAATTCTTGTTCGTTCATACGCCACAAGTATCACCACAAAGTTTACAAAGACTCCACATGCCAAAAATGTAATTATCCTTGTTTCGGGATCACAGCCTTGGAGAGACATACAAAGCAAAATCGTTGTGTGCGGCAGTATGAGTACAAATGTGACCTGTGTGATTTTACAACAGATAAAAGGTATTTAAGGGATTTACACATACAGAATCACAAGGCTAAAGGTGAACACCTTGATAAATTCGAAAAGCGGAAAAGGGATACCAAACTAAATACATTGACCACGGAAATTAGGGCAAAGATTAAAACAAGCAGACTGAAGAAAAATGGTGAGAGAATTGCCTGTCAAATTTGTAGCCGGGAGTACAGGAATACGGACTACTTTACAAGACACTTAAAAGACCACGAGAATAACAAGGCCTTTGCTTGTACCAAATGCAATTTTCCTTGTTCCAGTGCCAACGCCCTTGAAAAACACACACTTAACAATTTATGTGTAGTGAAAGGTCAAAAGGAGGAATTCGAATTCAAATGTGATGTTTGTCCATTTTCCGCTTTTAAAAAGTATCAGCTTCAAAATCATTTACGACAGGTAAACAAGTTATCAGTGATCTAAAATACTAAAGAACATAATAGGTACGCTTTTAATATGCTGCAATATGTCGTTTCTTTTATTCAGCATAAAATTTTAGATGGGAGCGAGACAGCAGATGGGAGATTCAAATGTAGCATCTGCGACGAAGTCTATGACGCCCGCCGTCAGCTCTCCGTGCACAAGCGAGACACTCATCCAGAGGTTGGATTGGAGTCTTTTAAATGCGACATTTGTGAAAAGGCGTTCAGTAAAGTACACTACTTACAAACACATATAGAGACAGCCCATGAAAATAAGTACAAGTTTTATTGTGACATTTGTGGGCTGGGAATCATTAGCAAATACCACTTGTCTAAACACATGTTTAAGCATAAAGGTACAAAATCTTTTGTTTGTGACCTGTGCGGGGCAAGCTACACTTACGAACAAGGTCTCAAACAACATTTGCGAAAGTGTCATGCAGATGAGAAAACCGAGAAGAGTCCCTCAATGGGAGAACACCAATGTAAATATTGTCACGCCAAGTTTTCCCTCAAATTGCAGTTACAATTCCACCTCAAAAGCACTCATAAAGACTTGTACATTCACAGATGTGACCAGTGTGACAATTCGTACCTCTCTGTGGCCAGTTTGAAGCTGCACAAGAAAATCAATCATGCTGGGAAAGAGGTGGACAAAGCTGAGTGTGAGTTTTGTCACAGAAAAGTCACCAGTCAAGTGTATTTATACAACCATTACCAAAAGTACTGTAAGAAAAAGCCACCCGGTTACCAGTTTACTATGCCAGGCGTGGTTAGTAAACGGAAGGGAAAACGGCAACAAGAAATGAAGGACACCGGAAATAATACCGGTGATGAGTAGTTTAGATTTTGATAAGATTTCAATGTCAATCATCAATATAACTATACTATAGTAGTGAATTTTTATATAAATACTTAAACGAAATGATTTTCTGAACAATAATTCTCAGAAATCGTCAATAATTTATCAAATGTAATTTAAGAATGCTTTGATTGTAACTTGGAACATGTCTTGCCATCCTTTTTGTGCGCAAATGCTAAAAACATACTTTGTAAATAAAAGCACATGGCCATGGTCAGCATTTTGTTCTAATCTAAGAGCAGGTTTGCTTTCTCTCTTCTGTTCATTTTACAAGATCATCGATCTCAAGTTTACAAGCGGCAACCAAATGTTTTTTGTTACTTCTGTTCTTAGGGTGTTGTTGTTGAGTGCAGAAAGAAAGCATGTATTCACCTGATTGATTGACAATTGATTTTATTCAGTAAGGGAGGATTATTGGGAAAGTCAGTGCATGTAAATTAAAATACTTCAAAATGCCAAATATGTGTTACGTGTCGGACTGTAAAAGCAGGAAACAGGATAGGCCTGACTTGATATATCATCGGTTTCCAGTTTCAGATTCAAGAACGTGTAAAATATGGGCTGACCTCTGTAAACGGGGAAGTAGCAGTGTCTTATACAAGAGGGTCAGTGATTTGCTCGGACCACTTTGCGCCAGATGCTTATGTTCGTGATTTGCGGAATGAGTTGTTGGGACTTCCACCAAGGAAAAAACTGAAGCCTGGAGCGATCCCCTCAATATTTTCGGGAAGGCCTGTAAAGGCTAGAACAGAAGCGCAGATTTTACGGGAGGAGCGAATGAAAGTTCGGGAGAGGAAGGAGATTGTTGAGAGTTTACTTGGTCAAAACATTAATTGGAAAAGACAAGGGCAATAATTGGTGGTTTATTTCACAAATTAATTCATATAATAAATTTTGTTTTTGTCTTCTCAAATAGCCTCCCATGAAAGTGGAAAACTTGATGTGGGCGAGGAGTTACTTCCCTCTGAGGATAAGCCGGAGCCTTGTTTATTATGCTCTAACTGTATAACGCCAGTAGAAGGAGGGGGTCATGCCTACCCAACTTTTCCAAGCTTACCTGGCTCTAAAGGAAGTGATCTCATGAACCAGCAACTTTGGGCTGTCTTCACTCTCCGAACACTGTTGAAATATCCACTGAGCAAATGTTTAGATTTGCTGCGCAAAACATCTGGGGTTTCAAGTCCTGGAAGCTGGTTTATCCTGTGTGAGTTTTGTAGGAAGACTGTGACAGCGTCAATGGAGATTTATCAGAAGATTCTAAGGTTGGAACGGAATCTCCGAAATTTTCAGAAGGAAGTCCAGGTGAGAATTCGAGATAGTGTGTTGAATGACGAAGAAAGCAATGGGGACGAAGAAGGCGGATGTGTTTTAAATTTTAGATCGTACATTCGAAGTCATTTTAAAAATGGTAATTAAGTTATACTATGATTTCATGACACTTCAACTTCAAATAATATTCGTGCAATGCGACTCATGTTATAATTTTGTGTTTTGTATTTTGTAGACTTAATAGTTCCAAATGTAGAGGAAGAAGAACAATCTCACCCATTCTCTGTTGATGATGATGCATTTTCAAGTTACAGTTACACATCTGGAATTGATGAAGGAACCAGTTATAGTTTTAAAAGTGAAGTTGAAAGTAGGACGGATGGGAGGTTTGCGGCAGTCGAAGAAGAACCTGACAAAAGTGATCCTCTGTATATTTCTCCAGTTACAATTCCAAATCAAATGTACAATCGCAATTACCTTAAGAACCCAAAATACGGGCTGAGGGATTTGTTTGCTGTTGCTGCTAATTATTCATTTCATTGTATTTTATAGTACAAAACGTCGGAGAAAAGAAACGTTAGTACCTCGTAGCTGTAGCGCGGATATTGGTGGCGAGTTCAGTAAAATCATTGTAAAAGTTTACACCCCAGTTAAGTCAGCCAAGGACCAAAGTTTACCCTACCAGTCAAAGAAATTTTCGCCTAAGTCGGGAAAAGGCCAGTTTCAGCTTCATCGCCATCAACCTGGCTTATACAATTGTCAATTTTGTTGCGCATCATATTCCACCTACGAAAAGTTTGTAGAGCATAAGCGAAATCATCGGTTGAATTTTCCATTTAAATGTGAAGTGTGCTCATTTCCTGCTTTAACTGCTAACGAGTTAGAAAAACACAAGAAGCGATACCATGATGAAGCCGCAATGATTTACAAATGCTCCTTGTGCGAAGCCAAGTTTTTCTACAGGTCTTTATATGTTGAACACAAAAGAACCAAACACTCTCACCAGACACAAGTGGTCATCAATAAAGGCGATAAACCTGATGAAGAGTTGTATGACTTTGAGCATGAAGGTTTAGAGACTGATGCGGCTGATAACGATGAAGGGGGAAATGGAAATCAAAACGAGTCGGAAGAGGGGAAGGTTAAAACAAGCAAGCTGAAGAGTGGTACGACAATTCTTTGTCAGTTATGCAACCGACATTATAACAGCCCTCCATACTTTACAAAACACATCCTACACCACGAAGAAAATGAGTCTTTTGCTTGTAAAAAGTGTAATTTTCCCTACTCCAGCGCAAAGGCTCTTGAAAAACACAGCAAAGAGAATAATATTTTGTGTTTTGAAAGAAGTCAGATGAGAGCTAAGGGGTTTAATTTTAAATGTGATATATGTCCATTTTCCGCAATGAAACAGAATCAGCTTGAAGATCACTTAAAACATGTAAGGCAATCACGTAAGTTAATAGTCATCCAAAATCTATGTGTTACATTTTAATAAATGGATTTTAAAGATTTTATTTCTCTTTCATTTTTCAGCATAAGATTTTAGACGAATGCAAGACTGCCGATGGGCTATTCCAATGCAACACCTGCAGCAAAATCTATACCACAGGTCGTAATCTCTTCGTTCATATAATTTCAGCTCATCGTAAACCCAAGTTTCGTTGTGACATTTGCGGGTTAGAAATCATGTACAGATATCAACTGGAGGCTCACATGCTAACGCATAAAGGTGCCAAAGCTTTTGTTTGCAAACATTGCGGGACAGGCTATAAATATATCAGAGGACTCCGAGAACATTTGCGAAAGTGCCTAAAGGATCCAAAAAAGGATAAAGAAAGAACAACAACTGGAAGTAATCCTAATCATACAGCGAGCAAGAAGAAGGAAGGTTACCAGTGTAAATATTGCCATTCAAACTTTAATCTCAAGCTACAATTACAGCTCCACGTCAGAAATTCTCACCAAGAGTTATTCAATCACAAATGTGAGCATTGTGAGATCTCATTTATTTCTGCGGCCTGCATGAGACTCCATAAGAAAATTAATCATGTGGGGGAAAGTTAATACTAGACACTGTATCAAAACTTTTTAAAAATCTTTTTATACGTAATATTTTATAGTTTGATTGACAATAAAAAGGTTCTAAAATGTATATATAACTGGTTTTGTATTACGATCGCCTTTAAACTTTATGAATACTATAATCATAACCACGCTACAAACAATACATATTTTATGCAATAATATGCATGCAAACGAAGACAACGCAACGCTCAGCTCAGCTCACAATGGAGATATGTCAGATGACAGAGTATTTGTAGTATTAGTATAGTATGTTCTATATGCAGAACAAGGATGTTGATAAACAAGAAGTACATAGATATATGGCATGTGTACTTATATTTCTCACAATGTATCATCTCTGTTTTGTTGTGGATCTCGATCTAGTAGAAGTGTCAAAAGAAGTTTTTGTTGATTTCAGATTTTCAACATTTCAACCAGAGAGGTTTAGGTTCGGTTCAACGTG
>JAHZNG010001117.1:0-26295 GCA_027744375.1 Orchesellides sinensis
AATCGTGAGCAACTGCTTAAATTTCTAAGACAGTCTCAATCCGACAGACAGACAGACTCCCACCTCAAAACCAAAAGGTTCCACTTTACCCTCTCGCTCGCCCAACTTAAAAAAGCTTTTGAATGCCTACATGCATTTCTTTACTGTCTCAACATGGAAATGTATAGAGCAATGAGTAAAACCGTTCCATCACCGTTTTTATCAAAAAAGGCTCCTTCTCTCTTGTCATATCCTCCTCATCATCAGTGGCCTGCTCAATAGTGTATTCCATTGCAGGAGTTGAGCATGAGCTGAGATAGAGAATCATTCATGATGCATAATATTACAATTTTTGTTCGTGTGGTTAGGTTTTTAGGTAGCATGATAAAATGAAAGGTACTCCTATCCCATGCTACCACTTCTCTTCTTCTACAATATGCATATCCTTTCCCGAGAGGAGACTCTGTGATAATAATAATATAATGACGGTGTAAATGTTGTGTTTAGCTTTTACAAGAAGAGTATGCTCTGACTCTCTTTTATAATATTATGTTTGTTATGTATAACAAGAAAGACACACGGTGGAGCACGACGACTCCGTCGAAGTCGTTCCTGTCGACAGGGAAAAAAACGAGTGAACTAAAGGGATTCATAGGCTATCAGTGTGGAGATCACTAACCAATACTCAAATGATATTTTTGTGAAAAAAGAAGAGAGAGACTTGGATATATACATGGTAGTTAGCATCCGCAAGGATAAATATCCTTTTTTCTGTTCTCTTATGTGTGTGTGTGTGTGTGTAAGTTACAATATACATTGCTGTTGTGATATGAGAATGATACAGCAAAAGATGAAGTAAAGTGTGGTGGTGTGTATATTGGAGGACTGTGAGACGGGTGTAATGTAACAAAACAACAACGACACCAGCCGCAAGTTGCTCGCTCATCATTACTATCATCCCAGTCATCGTCACCGTCAAAAGTCCCAAGAAATATTTTCTCCAGAAAAAAATGAACTGGTGAAAATAAAAAATATATACATAGCTGAAATTAATAAAAGGTGTAGATTGCAAGTCAAGTTGCTCAAAGTTTGTAAAAGTCAAGTCAAGTAAACAACGTTTCAATAAGGTGGGGTAAAGTGAGTAAAGTCAAGTTAATTACTGGGTATATTATTATTTTGGTAATTAAGTGACCTACTGTAAAAAACTGAGAAGATTAAAGCACTAATTTGGGATTTCAGTGCAAGGGTTAAAAAAAGAAACAAAGGAATAGTTATAACGTGTTTTGGAATTTAAGCGAATTATTTGGGGTGACTTGAGACTTCAGACGGAACTTCCCGTGCCGTGTTGTTATATGCTTATTGAAATGCATAGAAGTGTGTTGAAGAGTTTTGCATGCAAATGTGGATTTGGAAGTGTGAAAATGTTGGAAAAGTGACTTGTGTGGAAAAATAATGCTGAAGAAACTATAAAAATAAAAGATAGTTTGGAATATTGTTTTTGGATTGTCTTGTAAAATCAGTAATCATTACGGCGTTTAAGCTGGCTCCCGAACCGGAGAGGAGCGAGTCGACGGCCAAGTCCGCTGGCGTCGACAAGCTCAAGACAGAACCATGTAGTGAGGATTGTGCAAATAATTCGAGTCAGTCTGAAACTGGCTCACCATGCCAGTCTCCCAATACCAGTGGTATGTGTGGCTTATCTTTGGAATGATAATATTGTTTTTTAAATATGAAAATTACGAAATATTTTAATATGACGGTTTAATTTTGTAGGAAATCACTCTCCATCAAGCTTGCGGGGTAATGAGAGTGACCACACAACCTCCCTTCCCCTCAATCCTCACCTACCCCACCATCAATTTCCTCCCCATGTACATCCCCCACACTTACCTCCCCATCATCCCCACCATTTTACCTCCTTCCACCGGTCCCTGTTCAACCCATTCTTTTTACATGATCTCGAATCCGCACATAATCATCTCAAAGCCGCAGAAATGCACAACAATGCTTTAAATAATCATCATCACAACAACTCCACCTCATCCTCAACACAGTCTAGTGGAGGAGGTCGGAGTTCCACACCAAATCACTTGTCACCTCCACCTCCTACCTCACAAGGTAATAACCAAGTTGTCCCTCCACCCACACACAGTAATAACTCATCCTCCTCCACTTCACCTCCCTCTACAAAAAACATAATCATTCCGCAAGCTTTAAGAATGGCCCTTGGCCTTGGCCCCGCTAATCCCTTCATGAACTCCGCTCTCGCCGCCGCCCAACAACAACAACAACAGCAGCAACGTGAAAGAGGTGGACCGGAAGGTAATGGAGGTCAAAATGGTCAAGCTCCCCCTCCAACAACTCCAATCCCCCTCCATCCAAATCATCAAATGATGGCTGCAGCCGCAGCAGCAGCTGAAGCACACAATTTTCCCAAATATTATCTTTATTATTTAGTTTAGTGTAATATGAGTCAAAAAACGGTTACAAAAGATTCATATTTCCGATAACAACTTTTCTCTTCTCATCAAATACATTTTTTGATCTTTTCTCCGATAAAAAAGCAACATGGTTTATTTCATCTTCCATTTCCATTGTCCTTTGCCCCAAAGGGCATTTTGCATTGTGACTAAGCGTGTCCGTGATGAAACAAAGGATAGAATGCAATATTGCAATAAAATATCAATAATAACATCATAAAATGCATATCAGTCATTTCATCTTCAAGTTCACATTTATAAAAATGCACTTTTGCATCTGAATTATTTTCTCCATAAAGTTTACCCTAGTTGTGGATATGCTACAACGATGATGTAATAACATTATGGGAATACGTTATGGTACTGTGTGTGTATGCCAAGCGGAAACGATCACTTTTCCATTAAATTACTCTTGTACAAAAGGCAAAGCCTTTGGGCAACACTTTTACATGAGATGAGATGAGAGACTCTCTTTAGAGTGAGTGACGGGGATCACTTAATCATCTCATTCTCTGTGCATTATGAACTATATGGCATATTTACTCCTTCCATGTACTTCTATAAGAAACAGGATGAAAATGAGCTTTTGAGCTTTACTTGATGAAAAAAAATCCAAGTTGTTATTTCCTTCTTTAAGTGTCCATATGTGTATCACTCATGTTCTCATCTTCTTCCAGCCAATTTGAAACGTATCTCACATCTCTCGCTTGTGTCTTAAGATCTTTTGACTTGTTGCAGTTGACAAATAAGAAAAAGGATCAAAAGCCTACTCGCACACGTTTTAAAAGGGGAAAGCCTTCAAGGTGTTTTTGTCTATATCTTTTTGATATAAAAAGCTTGTAATAATGATATTGTCAAGAATACACGGTGTAAGTTTCAGTAATACATACATATCCATATACACACTGTCCATATATTATAGTAAGATTATTACTATGAATGAAATTTCATGTTCAGGTCTGAGTATAAAAGAAGAGCCTTGTTATATTAAGAATGGATACGGAGACATGAGAATGAGACGATGTGAATAAAGGATTCTTTTTCTAAGTCTTTTTTCCTTTCTGTTTGTGAGTGATCCAACTTAAGCCGTAATATATGAACGTGGCAATAATTTGGGAAAGCTCTTCAAAGTCGTCGTCTCATACTCACTCCACTCGCACTCTCCTCACAATAATTTTCACACAATTTTTTGGATACGCCAACAATCCCACCGGTACCGGTTTTATTATATGTAGAGCATATATATCCTATCGTATCCGGCGGGGCTCACTTACAAAATAGGCTGGTGTCTTGTTAAACAAAGTATGAAAAAGTCTTCTTTTGCGTAACAATAATACAGAGTCTAGCCTAAGAGCTTTTTTTTATCCTTGAGCTTGAGAAGACAGACTTTGTATACATATATCACATAGGCATACATACGTATAGCTTTTAAAGCTGATTACATTTTTTGTACGTCTTGTCTTGTCTTTGGCAAGGATATCCACATAAAACTGGGAAAATCCTCCCAATTATTTTTTTACTTCGTGAAAGAGTCCAACTTAATCCCAGGGATCATTATCATCATTAGTATCATCATGATCATAGTATAAAGTAAGGATATACACAAAAAATAATAATGAGATCACTTCAGTTCTTCTGGGGTAATTAATTCACAGGGGCATTAGCTATGTATGGTTTTTCATGGTAATTTGATATAAAGACTGAAGATAAGAGAGAAAATGCTTATCATTTGTATTATACTTGTGCTTACTTGTAATTTAACTCGTATTTAGGTATGATTGATATGAAATGATATGTGGACGGACGTTATGTTGTAAACGTAACCCATTCATCAGTTATACGTAGTAATATTGGAATATTACTAAAAAGACTTGTGAAATTGAAACCGAATCATGTTATGTGCAATGCACACACACGATTTGAAAAACAAATCCGAAAATTATGGGTATTACGATGATCACTTTATTCAGAACAAGAGTAAATGTGTATCCTGCCCGACAATAGTAATATCGGATTCACAGATAATCATAAACGTCCTGTGTTTATTTGTTGGTTCTTGGTTTCTACTTTAAAATACATGCTGTAACATGATACCAATGAAAAGGCTCTTTTTAAACGGTGTCCCTTGTACAATATTATAAATAGATTGGCCTTCCGCACATTTTGCATTGTTGTCGCTCGCTCCCTTAAACATCTAGTCATGCTTTGTTGTATATTGTAAAGCGATTGTTGTAATTACGGCGGCATACTAAAATACGTTTGCTTTTAAGATTTTCTCGTGTTTTGGTGTAATTTGCAAAATAATTATGAAGCACGTCGGCTTTTACTGTTTAACATTTGCTTTCTGAGAGTTATATATTGAATATCCTTAAAAAGTTGTATATTTTGTACAAGTTGACAATTTCCGGTTTTTGCAGCTGTAAATTGCTTTTTCCAACACTTTATTTGTATAATACGTATATTTTTTAAGTAACGGAATGATAAGCGCTCACTTCCTACGGTTTTATTGTATAAAATGTAAACTACAAACACCAATGTAGCATTCCAATGCTATTAAGTCTAATAGATGGACAGATGAAAGAGGAGTCGGTACAAAACTAGGTGCTTGTGAGAAATGTCTTTTCTTGTGAGTGATTAATTGGTAAAGTCGTTTTACTTAATTTATTTTATTACATCTTTCTATGTACACCATTTCATCTTTTCATAAATACCAAATGTATTAATATTTTTGGCAGCTCAAATGTGGCATTTATTTTGACAAAATCGTCTTTACTATTTTCACACGTTTGCTTTTAAGATTTTCTCGTGTTTTGGTGTAATTTGCAAAATAATTATGAAGCACGTCGGCTTTTACTGTTTAACATTTGCTTTCTGAGAGTTATACATTGAATATCCTTCAAAATTTGTATATTTTGTACAAGTTGACAATTTCCGGTTTTTGCAGCTGTAAATTGCTTTTTCCGACACTTTATTTGTATAATACGTATATTTTTAAGTAACGGAATGATAAGCGCTCACTTCCTACGGTTTTATTGTATAAAATGTAAACTACAAAAACCAATTTAGGATATTGAAATACATGTAATTATCTGTCTATGTACACCATTTCATCTTTGCATAAATACCAAATGTATTAATATTTTTAGCAGCTCAGGTGTGGCATTAATTTTGACAAAATCGTCTTTACTATTTTCACTATGCTAAACCCTTTTACAACACTAATTAACATGTAAGTAAATAGATGTTTAGCAAAATGTTAATCTAACATCAATACGATTTAAAAATACTTCTTTACTGTTATCGTTATCAACGCATTCAGATTTATAATGACATCAGAGGCTGCACTTTATCAATTCTTCAATACATCTACATTAACTTGTGTGTATTACTTGCTGGGAAGAAATGTATAGCGACGGTGTCTTGCATCATACAGAAAAGAACAGATTGGAAATTACTCATTATATGAATTGCTCAAAGCCATAAGTCACCACAGAACCGGAAAGTTAAGGATCAGGCATCAGTAGCTATTTTACCTGCGTTTATGTCGGTATTTCATATTATATCTTAAATATTGATGTAGACATCATCTCTATAATACTAATTACAGTTAACTAACGACAAAGAGCATAAGCAACCATTCTAGCTTCCTAATAATATTTTTCACTGGCACAGTTCACCTCACTCGACCGCCATCCTATATTAGTAAATAAGGCTTGACATGCTGAAAAAAGGTGAACTTTTTTTAATGTATCATGTTTTAAGCTTCAAGTTTCTATCTTATTTTTCTGGATAATATATGAGAATTTGATACGATACCAAAAAAAGGTTGCTTTATATGTGTCGGTAAGACTCGTTTGATCATAATTTCGTCTTATGTGACACTGATATTTTTTTAGCTGGAGAGAAGAACAACGGGAAAAAAGTGTTGTTGTTTTTTTCATAACGTTATTAAAAGGCTACCCGATGAGGATGATTATTATTTTAGTTTATAACATGGATGTATGTGACATGATTATACAATTTGGAGAAAAAAGTGTCAACTGAATGCAAACAGGAGGATGGTGATCAAAGGACAAAGACACATAAGACAGCATCATGACACGCTGTTATAAGGCTAGTTGATACTTTGATCTGGCATAAAATATACATTTTCCTGATTCTGATGAGAGATCATCAAGCACAAGGATAGGGGAAAATGTTATTTGAACATGCATTTTACTTACTTGGCCATCGTAATAATAATAGCGTTGTTGTACACAACATAAAAAGTGGAAAACTCTTTTTCGGCATAGATCCGATTTCACAGAGGGACACGCACATATAAATAGTATGTGTATTGTGCATGTTATGTACAAAGTAATGTACAGAGTAACCCAGAACAAGATCAAATCTCAATCTATTCTTGCTGCATAGGATAAATTAGAGATTAGCTGGAGTATGTGAAATACCCATTTCACAGTTTTAAATTATCCTTTGTCATAATTTATTAATATGCATGTTAAAAATATTAATTTTATTATACTTTGAATTTGGTGTGTTACAAAGGTCGTTATAAGTTTGGCAAATTGTAGCACTTGGTCCCACCGATTAAGAATAGGATGGCAAGAATTGAATCATTGCGCAGCAATTCTGAAGCCCTCAACTTACAGCAGACCATTTAAAAAAAATCAACGCAAATGATTGAAATATATGCAGTTGCAATTTATTTTAGCAGGCTAAAATATAGAGCATAAGAGATAAATGTGTTTTTCGTTACATGCATAAATGCAATAACGCGCATTGCCCGTCTATTATTACCGTTTCAGTATTGCATCACTGCACACACCACCCAGTTATCTTACCATTACAATTTATTTATAGATGATATATCAGATCTCTGCATATTTTGCATAATTACCAGTTCACGTACACATATTGAAATAACACACACCAGTATATTGCATTGCATTCGAAAGCTAAGGCGCATTTATATACACGTCGGTCGTACCATATTATGATCAAGTTGATCTCATCAACTGAGGCAATTGACCATAAGAAGTTGACGAGCCTCTCCCGTTTTTTTGCTGTATATCTGTATCTGCTCCAGTTTCCTTCCTATTTCCTTACTGTGTATAAAAAAGCAAATTGCATGTCATTCTTCCTTCTTCATCTTCGTCTCTCTAAAAGAGTGAGTCGTCTCCATTTTCAACATTTTTCGTTTCTTATATTTTTTGTTGCGTATTCTCCCTCGAGCCTTGTTGAACTCGCTCATTCTATTCTACGTCTCTCCTCTCGTCTCTCTTTTTTCAAGATAAATAATAAAAAGCATCATAGACAATAATATTGTTTTACTCTAGCATTTTCTCCTTTTTCCCCAGAGGAACGATATACGACGAACCGATTCTCTCAACACAAGATAAGATGCACAATGCAACGGGGAATCGGTAGATCGGCACAATAATCAGTTTGCTTTTTCAGAACAAACCCCCAAAAAGCAAAATCACTTTTTCCTTCGGTTCACTTGGCTTTGGCTTTTTTACTTTGTTGACAAAATTTACGTTTGATACAAAAACCCCAAGATATAGATTCGCAATCGAGAGATAATACTTTTTGTCAATTTTTCTTTAAACCAACAAAGAAAAACTCATCCAATTTGTTTGGTGCGATGAACTTAACATTTTTTACATACATTTCATATATTTCCATGTATCACACCAGCCATCTTATCATATTTGTCGCCTACACGCCTTGTTTAGCAATCTCTCCTAAATTTCATTTCCTCCATCATCCTCCTATCTCAAAACAAGGCCGTTTTGTGAGCAGCTCACAATAATTTAATCGTGTAAGCCTGTTTTTTGCAAACTACTCACAACCAGCGTTGTTCTTCATTGATCTTTTGTATCTTTTAGTTTGTTTGGTCGTTGTCACATCATCAAATGAGACGAGGGACTGGAGTAACTCTATTAGGGAGTAATCACGTTAGTAAGCATTATATAGACATGCCATGCATTGTTACAATAACGAACTAGGATTACAATCCCTTTTTTATTTTATATACTATGTTGTTTACTCTTTTGACTCTTTATCCCGCATTCATTTTTTATTTTCATCAAATGATATATATTATACAAATAGCGTATACTACCCGGTTGGTTTACATATACCGGTTTAAACTGATAAAAAATACTGTTCTACATGAAAGAATCAATTGGATCAACCAATATAATTGTTATATTGGTGAATGTTGTGAGTTAGCTAAGCATGTAAAATGTAACATTGTCTAAATTGTACATAAGAGAAAGACCAGAACAGTTGTAATTATCTCACTAAAAAAAGAAGAATATCACAAATCTTTTTGCACTAATCGGATTTTTGACGAGTCAATTGTTTAAAACATGCTTTATATTTATTTGTCTGGTATATTTTTTTATTTGTACGATACGGATAATGAAGACATGTTTTAAATGTATATTATCATTCTTTCTCGTGACAGGACTCCATTCCATAATATTATTGCAAAACCCTAATGTCTATATAAGCCTTACTGTTAAATATTTCTCTGTGATGATGCCAATGCCAGTATGAAACTTGTTTTTGAAAGATTTTTTACTATGATATTCGTTTCATGTTTCATGCTCGTTGGTCGTGTCATGTTTTTTGATTATTTCATCTCAGAAAGAAAAATATATACACTGTGTTCTCTTAGGCTCACCAACCAAATCACCAAAATACTAATCAGCAACGTGTATTATATTATAGCCGCTCCTATGTATACAAGGCACATTATGTGGGCAAATCTTTATTGCTCTCTCTCTGCTCATGAGCTTTATGATGATTAGTTTTTTTTTATTCCCTCATGGAAATAATGGCCGCTGAGCAGAAAAACGACGACAACATAACAAATGTAATGTGGACGAACGCGATATGTACAACAATACAATTTAGAGAGAGAGATTTTTTATTACATTTTGCATGC
This sequence comes from Orchesellides sinensis, assembly GCA_027744375.1. NCBI lineage: Eukaryota > Metazoa > Arthropoda > Collembola > Entomobryomorpha > Orchesellidae > Orchesellides > Orchesellides sinensis. The sequence goes on from JAHZNG010001117.1 coordinate 9,415, forward strand.
GCATAGTCGGCTTTTGCTCAGCATGATAAAAAACGAATTGGAGTTATGTATTATGTATGTATGTATATCCTATATAAAGCCATAATATATCCGTAATATTTCATTATTATTTTCCATCATGGTCATCGTCCATGAAAACCTATACGGCATTCCGTGGTTGTTGGTTGGCTCCGCCAGAAAATAAAAACGAGAAAAGTGGCCAGACTAGATTTTTGTATTATATTTAAAGAGTTTTGTGGTAACGTAGTGGTTTTTTGTTTTGTGGTGGTGCAACTGGAAAAAAAATCATGCAATCATCATGGCTGCCTTTTGATATATTTTCTTGTAAGGAATAAACGTGAACTTGGTTTTTAAAAGGGTGACTCCTGCATGCATAACATTGTGTATCACCGGTAATAATCTGATTTTGTGGAAAAAAAGAGGTTTGGCTTCTTATATATTTATGTATACCTACATATGTGGGTGCAATAGAGAGGTGGGATTTCACAAGCTGCGTGATCAGAAAAGGCTTAAGATATACGTAAGGTTTTATCTGATTCACTTTGAGCTTCTGAAATAATTACCTGACATTTCTCCCATGTAAGCAAAGGATTTGGTTGAAAATGATAGATGAAAAAAATCTATTTAAGTTGAAATGCCTAACGTGTCAGAGAGAAGGTTTTTTATTGTATGTAGGTATTACCACTTTTCTTATCGTAGTATCATTTCTTCTATGAAGTCATGATATGATTAAGACATTTTAAGCTTCTATGCTGACTCATAATAATAAGCTGGGCATTTCATTTTTGTACCTTTTGCGAAATTCCATTACAACAGTAGGATTTGTGTGGGAAACGTTGAAATAAAAAGTACATTCGTCCAGTTGAGATATTAATCGATTTCGTGTCATGTTATTAGAGCTTTTGAACGTTGAAGGTGGATTATATGAACAGTAGTAAATAATTAGTGGTCAATCATTGCTATTATGAGCATATTGACCTTTGAACAAAGATTTTAGACTTTGGATTACCAAGTTCTGAGCACCAATACAATTTTAATTATTCTAAGTAAAGCTGTAGTGGCGTCATTAGGAATATGTATGTTTCGTAATATATATCAATGCTCCTTTGTGTTTTTTTAAAGAACGAAATAGATTTCATCATAGATTTACTTAAACCAAAACCAAAGTATAGTTTAGGTAAGCATTAGCACACAGTTTTGCTTAAAACGATAACGAGGATTATACAATACATTATTATCGATCTGCACTCAAACCTCAAAAAATTTCTTCTTGGATAAATAAATAAATATCATGTTTTCACTCTCCTCACATAATAATATCGTTTAGGATGACGAAAGGAGAGGGCTGTCAAAAAGTTGTCAAAATCATTATTACAAGAATTTTAAGAAGAACAAGAAGCTCTCTTGTGTTTTCCTTTTGGTCTAGAATGATTTTGCCCCGTATCGAATATCCTCTATTCAGGTTCAGTTCAGATCTCCCATGCAATCCCAGCATACATTTATGACGACTTGATCTGATTTTTTTATCTAAGATAAAACTGGGGCTATTAGCTTCCATACGTAGGCAGGAGTATCGATCCTGTCAATGTCAAAAGGAGAAAGAGAGGACAACAATTATATATGGACTCTACTTTTACAGATTATATTCTCAATGTCCTCCTGTTCATGGCTTAAAAGTATTATTTTTTTGGTTTACGTTTAACTAAGCATATTACGGATAATATTTTTCCTTCACACTCTTCCTTTTAAATGAAACATCAAACCTAAAGCATATATAAAGCTGTATAGGTCTCTGCGTGTATTTATTATTGTCAACAGCTTAATTTTCCACGATCCATTTCCAGATCAGCTTTTCACACAAGAATAATGGCATTTTAAATAATAAACTCGCTATGTATGTTATACATATTCCACTAATCCATCCAGTAAGGTTTTTAGCCTTTTGTCATTTATCAGCTTAGTGGATAATATATAAAAGTGTGTGCAATGCTCAATGCAGTAAGCCACAAAAACTACAAACGACCTATTGAACAAAATATTTTGTACTAATACCAATACGGTTTTTCATATTAACAACGAAAAATGCAAGTGTGCATTAGTTTTTGAGTGAGTAATATACTGTGACAAACGTATTGTATATGAAATGTCCATCTAACCACTTCATTATCACTATCATCATTCCATATATCACCATACATTATGTAGAGCCAAGTGTGCGCTTGTGGTTTTTCTGTGTAAACGACTCCGTTTCACCTCGTTGCATTTCTATTCAGGTATATCCATTTGCATAGAGGGTGAAGAGGATTAGGAAATGGTGCCTGGCACACCTGAGCTTCTCCTTTCAGTCATAATGCACATTTCCGTTTTATTTCTCCCAAAAATCTAAAAATGAAAAAGACTTTTATGCACGTGGACAAGAAAAATTTTATATGGAAAAGAGAGTATTGATTTTTATGCAATTTGATGGAAAAAAGGAAGGAAACACTTAATTTATATTTTCTGTTGTTTTTTTTGTAATTTTACAGACTACAACACCACCTGGGTTTGCATGGCAAGCGTCCCGAGTCAACTGATACGGATGAGCATGACGATAAAACCCCACCGCAATCACCGATCCCCTCTGAACTTGGGTCAGAATCTGATTTATCGTTGGGAACTAACAGTCCGCCACCTCCAGCAAGTTCCAACAACTCCCAAACAAGTTTACCCTCGCCAACGGGAGGAAACAGTATAAGTAATCATCTGAATAATAATAATAATAATAACCATCATCATCCCCTCCATTCACCTCTGCATCCCCATCACCCACATCACCCCCTCCACTCCATGTTTACAAGTGGATTAGCTTCCTCCGCTGCATTTCCCAATTTTGGCGGTCCAACGATACCCATTCCGGTGGCTAGCCTGGGGCCGCTCAATCTCCCAAGTCCGGCTCATATGGGTCCTGCAGGAGGCGGTGGAGGAGCGGGTGGTGGTGGTTTGGGACTGTCTCCTCATCATCCCCATCATCATTTAGGACCTCATCATCCTTCAGCGTTGTTTCCTGGTTTAACATCCCTCCACGGGTTCACCTCTGCCATGAGTATGCATGCCGCGGCGGCAGCCGCGGCTGCTGGTCTTACGTCAACGGGTAAGGGTGGTGGAGCGAGTATATTTGGGATGCCGTTGGCAGACCTACACCGTCCCTTTTTGAAACAAGCAGCGGGGGGAGCGGGGTCACCGGATGATAGACCTAGTTCGTCATGATTGTCCTTATCGCCAAAACTGTACTAATCATCATTCCAATTCATGTAGAATGATAAGCACAAACACCTTATCTGCACGCCTTCTTGTTCAATGCACAAAATTATTTTTTGTTTCTCTTCATTTTTTATGAGCTAACTATAAAAATGTCTTAAAAACTGTGCACATCCGTCTCCATCATATCTCAACTCAAAAAAAATTATCTCAAACGTATTTTAAAATGTAACGGTGCAATATATTACCTTGTAAAGGTGTAATTTAAAACATAGCGTTATGTAATATAAAAAAGTATAAAAAACTTAAGAAATGATAATTGTGTCCTGTCGTCCCTGTTTTAACGTGAACTAGACGTAATGTTCCTATTTACACGCGAATATAGAATTCATATGCCATTTTTTGGTTTTTTTTGTGAGCAATCTCGTTGTAAAATTAGACAATGGGAATGTGTCATGTAAAAAGTAGATTGTATAATGCAAAAATCATTATTGTTTTTTTGTGTATGTACCTGTACAGTATTATTATACGCGAATCTGTATTAAATTGTCATTTTATCATAGATCCAACATTGTATTTATATTCATGTGAAGTAACTTACTGTATATAATACTTAAGTAGACGCTATTATTATCAAATGAGAAACCTATTCAGGTAAAATGTAGTAATATTTAATGTACAGATGAATGTTTTATTATATATGTGTTATTTAAACAACCCATCATGATACATACATACCTAGATATATATTATGTGTGAAGAATCGCTCCTAAAATATGAAAAATGCCATCAGACAAAAATAAAAATGAGAAATAAACTAAACTGTTCTTGAGTAAATCAGTAATTGAATAACTGTGATGTAGTTTAACCCTTTATTCATTTCACATGGTTGGTTTTGTATGCAGAAAGTATAAGTCATACAATGAAAAAGTCAAGAAAAGGGGTTGGGTTAGAATAAATGGCAGAGTAATATTATGCAGGAGGCAGATCTATTACATTTGCTGCTGCCATGCTATATCCTTGGCTTTTGGTTGGATATTCCCAAAACTGGAAGAGGCAAGCATGCCCATGCCCACCAGAGTAAGATGAGGAAAAACAGCTTTTAAAATTGAAATCTATACCTTTTGCTATTATACCCGTGCATTCCTTCACACATTCCATTTCAGTAGAGAACTCTGGAGGGAATCTTTTACGGACAAAAATTCCGTAGCACATGAAGACTCAGATTAATGCATTAGTTTCTATTGAAGCCCTTGGTATTTTGGCAAATTACCTTTTATGATGTACTTTTATTGACATACCAATGCATATGAATAAGTATAAAATATGGAAATGCTCTTATTACTGACAGAGTAGGGGAGAACGATAAAAGGGATTATGAACAGGCTGCTACCTCAGAACAAGAGGATTGTATGTATATTAACACTATGCATAATATGAATATGGAATTATAAGGGATCTTTCTTTCGTCGTCATCTGACAAGCGCGCAATTGTAAGTATGTGTGTAGCCTTCGTTATCCAAAATCTTTCAGTCTGACGCGGTTGCTGGAGACTTATACATTTAAAGGCATTAGTTTTGATGCAAATACACAATATTCTGATTCTCTCTCGGACTCAACTTTTCAGAGAGCGAGAGGGGAATCGTAAATGAATATAAGCAAAGGAGATCTACTATTTTCTTACTTACTGAAAACTATTTTAAAAAGGTCCAGAGAAGAGGAGGATGTAAACGGGAGCAAAAGAGAAAAAAATACATTTGTGTATATATTTTTGTGATCGGATTGACAAGATAAAAAAAATGTAAAGCTAGATGAGGAAGCAAAACCAAAACCACATGGAAAAGCTTGTACAGTAAAAAGCATTTTACATGCAAGTTTTGTGACCGCAAAAACAAAATCCCTGGTTTTCAGTACAAAACTGATTCCTACATGGAAAGTTGATATGGAAAAAGCTAGTGCATCTCTTTGGTTAAAAGTTGACGAGAAAATGCTAATACCATCATGACGCTTTAGGATAAAATACACTCTACTTACGCTGCCCACAAAGATTAAGCCTGTAACCTCATGTATAAAAATTCATCTGAGATTGGTAATCTTTTAAAAGCATTTTTCGAACTGGATATTTGGGAGAGAAATCCATCTAATTCTGATTGCCAATACTTCTATAAGACGGATGACGAAGATCATGTCTAAATATATCAATGTAGATTTGAAAGCACAATAATTCAGTTCAGATATTGGCATTCGACCATTGGCTATGTATGCATATGCCAAAAATAGAATTACACTTTTCTGAGAAAAGGGACCAAAACTCACTGTCTGTGGTAGACAGTGAGGCAACATGAGTTTCCAATATACATTTCACTATTTGTCAGCTTGTCAAATGCATATTGAATTGTTTCACATTGAATACCTTACATTTATAACATTTCCTTGTTTTGTTATGGATTAAGTTACAAACAAACAGTGAGTCGCGCTGTCAGTCATATACAACTTTTCACATAACATTCTTATAATACTATTTACAGCTCTCTGCTACTTCTCTTGACATTTGTAATGCAAACATAAGGCTAAAACCACACTATTCATAGTAAAATAATAATGACAATGATTATGATAACACCAAACACTAAATGAGTATTGACATCCTCCTCATCATTTCTCTTCCTCAAGAAAAAAGGGTTAGGCACTCACCAAACCACACACTTTATTATTATTCACATTAATAAATATATATATTCTTCTGGCTGGTCTTGTGGTTGGGTTTTTGGTTTTACGCTCATAAAATAAAGGTTTTTTTTTTCTTAGTTAAACAAATACTCATAAAAATTCCGTTGTGTGGTTATGCATTATACACGCTACTGCATTTCATTTTCTTGATGAGTGTATCATTGTCACACATTTTAGTACACACATTCATATCTGTGGTTTGGTTAACGACTTGATTATGCATTCCCAATAAAGGCTCTATCTTTCATATTGACATAAGAAAAATATGTGTATTATTTTTGTCACTTATTTGTCAAGAGCTTCTTCTTCTTGTCTCTCTCTGTCAGTAGCATACTACGGATATTATACACATACCTAGCCAAAAGTGCCACTCACACACACATCATATCCCATATATTACTATGCATGGATATTTTGTCAACAACAAGATCCCATCTCGCTTTATTTGGATTGTCGTAATAAAATTTTATTTCCTTCCTCAGCTACTCATCATCAACTCAAGTAGTGTATAAATACTAAAATTACGGGGGATACTTAATAATTTTTGTGTGTCCAGCAATAAATACATACATAACTATACGTGAAAGGGTTAAAATGCATATTACCCTAGCTATTGTACAAGCGTAGTCATAAATTGGTCATAAATAATGACGAACACTCTGTATATATATGGATAAGTAAGATATAATAATAAAAAGGTGAGAAAGGATTATTGGGATAAGTGCAGGTGTCCCATTATCACTCTCCATTCTTCACAAATAATCATCCTCCTTCATGTCATCATGGAAAAGAGACACACACACTTGAGTAATACACACATATTTTTGTCTTGGCGAGTTGGTTATTGGTGGTGGTCACATAATATTCCATATTAAACATGATGAAAAAAAATATGTCAAGAAATGAAAATGTCTTGTCGTCTTATTGTGTCCTATAATACATGTCATGTCATTACCGAGTCAGTCAACTGGATGAAATGTGTAATGTAAACATAGGATATTATTTTTGTTGGAGGGATGCAAGAGAATGGGCCAAAGAAGTGCACAGAAGCTAACGAAATGGGCAAACAAGCGTGAATAAAAATCTAAAATGTGTAATGAGCCGTGAAAATGAGAGAGGGAAAGGGTTAAGGCTCATTTTTTATTATGTGCGTACACATAAGTATGTATATGTTAGACTAAAATAAAGTCGTCGTGTCATCATCGTATGTCATGTCACCTAATCATACAAGCTCACATTTTTTAACCTGGTTGCTTATCCAAGAAATAGGGATTATACATGGCTTGTACGGACTCGTAAGTGGTTCAGTGGTCCACTTGTCATAATTTTTTTTGATGATCTATCGGGTTGCTTGGTCATTCTTGGAATATTGAGGTTAATATTAGCTTTCCCCAAATAAAATTTGATATTTTTTCTAAACTCGTAGTCGTATCTAGTTTTCTTTCATGTATTTCATGATAATAATGCTTAAAAGTTTGCCTGACTGACTACGATTAATTTAAAAAAAAATTCAAGGAGGAAAAAAAATGAGAGATTGGATTGAAAGTCTTGTTGAGCTTATAACATGTGTATTCGTGTTGTAAAAAATTGAGCGTGATGATTCGCTTGTCAAACGCAATCATTTACAAACCAAAGATGCACACACGGGATATTATTTTTGTTGGTGGTGGTGTGAATTGAATGGATGATCATGATCAATGGTCAATTGTCCACGTAAAATTGAAAAATCGTGTTTTCCCATTATTATCACAATCACACACTTGAACAACAAAAAATCCACTAGAACCAACCTAAGCTATAAACCAGTAGAACCATTTACACCGCTACTTTAATAGATCGCCTCTTCTGTGGCATCGGCATCGTCATAATCATCACCTTCACAAATCACATCTCCTCCAACGTGTATAACAATACGTCATTGTCAAAGAATGAGAATAGAAGGTAACGGATGGGCTACTACTTCATTTTACACGCTACAATATACAGATATTGCACAGAATTCGGGTATTTTTGCCAGATCAAAGATTTCGTTCTTGTGGATTTGCAACAAGATGCATAAGGCAAGCTGTATTGTGCACACGGAATAAAAGCAGATTAGAATTAACGCTATTCTTATTTGTCCGCGGGAGCGTTTCTATATTACGGTACTACAAGTCCCAGCATTGCTATTACCAGTATACCTGTATAAATGACTGAATTTATGAACCACCCCTAAAAAGTAAAGTAAATAAACATTGAATCCTGCATTCTCTTTTTTTCATCCGATTTTCTCCATCAATCCCCTCTCCTTCCTCCTTTCTCGTCTTCTTGACAATAAAAGCGCGTTGACACGGGAGAAAAGTAGAAAAATAAAGTATTTAAGCAAGCAAAAAAGGGTGACGGTGGGGATGATTATGACAACATAACACGACGATGAACAAGAAGACGTCTTCTTGACAATAAAAGCGCGTTGACACGGGAGAAAAGTAGAAAAATAAAGTATTTAAGCAAGCAAAAAAGGGTGACGGTGGGGATGATTATGACAACATAACACTACGATGAACAAGAAGATCTACAAATAAAAAAAGGTACAACAGAACAGAAAGAACCAACAGACATATTTTTTATATCTGGAGAAAAGAGGGGGAACGCTTTGGAAGACTCCCCCATATTTTCCGGATGATTAAGTGACAAAATGTTTGAGAGCACAAAAGGCCATGCCACCCCATCGATCGTCACGTTGCAATGTCCTCTTTTAAGCCAGACACCACTTCACTTTTCCCGTCTTCATCATCAAGTTCAGTAGTCAAGAATGAGGAAACACACATCAATAAAATAATATACTAACAAGAAAGATGTTGATGAAAAGGATGATAGGGAATGAATGCGGAATTACATGCTTTTTATATTTTATGCAGCATCGTTCCAAACTAAATCATGCTCAAAGCTCATTAAGCCATCATCAGGGAAAGCCGCATTAATTATTTATTTTTTAATTTACTTCCCATTTATTGCACACTAAATGAAATTGGGGAAATGTGAGAGAACCATGTCTTTTTAGTAGTAAAACTTGACATTGGAGGTTGAAAATGAGTAAAGTAAATTATGGGAGTGTGCTATTGACTTGCATGCCCATCATACAGCATCAAATTTCAAATGTAGCAATATATTGTATACGTGTATTGCATACACTATCATCTTTAACAAGGTGCTAATTGGCAGCGGTATGGCGAAATAACCGTGTCAGGTTTACCAGTTCTTGTATATAACACGAGTTAGTACAAATAACGAGCACGTTCAATAATATGCACTTTTCTAACCCTTTCCTTCATTTTATCCTAATACCTACTTGCTAATTATCTGTATGATTGTGTTTCAGGTGTCCAACCCTTGTTTTTACTTGAGCTGATAAATAAATGAGGCATTGAGGAATTTCCATATGCTATTAGCCTATAACATATAATGTATACTTATGTATATTTTGTCTTTTGTCATTCACGGCCATCATTATCAACGCTACATGAAAAAAAATCGATTTTGTGAGAATGCAGCGTACGTTTAGTAACATAGCATGTGTTTTGATAAGATATACAAAAGAAGAGAAGCCTTGTGCTTTATGAATCATATCTAAGGTAAAGATCACATTTATATTGTCTGACTAACTGTCTGCCTACTTTACTCACAAATATTATTACATAGCATGTGTTTTGATAAGATATACAAAAGAAGAGAAGCCTTGTGCTTTATGAATCATATCTAAGGTAAAGATCACATTTATATTGTCTGACTAACTGTCTGCCTACTTTACTTACAAATATATTATTTATATTATATGCACAAATTGAAAGTGAATTTTATTTTTATACATTGAAATTGTACTTTTGAAAAGACCTTTCAAAACAAAAACGACAACTAAACTACTACTACTCCGCTGCTCTATATATTTTTCAGTGTTCCTTCCTCCATCGGAATTTCCATTCAACCCTTTCATTCATTCATTCATAAATATTATGTGTCCGTTACAATATATTACGACAGGATGATATTTTGTGAGAAACGCTGAACCAATTTTTGGTTTTTGACTTTAACGAGCCTGCCTGTGATGATGGTGAGGTAAGATAAAGTAAAGAAAAACTGGTAGTGTATTATTATTATTTTTGTGTGACAATCAGACAGACAGGCAAGGTAAAAATATGCCTGCTGGTTTTTGGTTCATTATTGTGTCCTTTACTTACTTTATGTATCTCTCCTGTCAACATAGACACAAAGAGCGAGAGGCGAGAGCCGACTTATGCAATTTTCACCACCACACATCATCTATCCATCCATAATATTATCCATAAGCCATATCAATACGTAATATGTGGCAATACATATTATGCTTTTATGATATTACTTGGGAAAATACACTTGACAAACCTTTCATCTGTATATTACATGGATATACTTATATATACCTAGGCATATTACCAACAACAATATTTTTATTGAATAATATATCTTCCTGTGTGCTATATGGATGGGGTTGTATGATGATGATGGTATTTGACTAAACAGGGCGAAATGAGTGTCTTTGAATAATAGAGAGCTTTATCGTGAGGTGGATTTGGATATCGTATCATCATGTCTCATCTTATACATCCATATATTATGACACACTCAGCATGCTTTTAGCTTGTTTTTATTACAAAGGACACTTGACAAAATTTACACAAGCTTTATATAGGTATTTTGCTACTGTTACTGTTTAAGGTATTTTATATGCTATGTTACATATAATATATTGCTCTTGCTCTATGAACTCGCTCTTGTTCATTGTTGACAAAATATACAAAGCATTAAAATATAAAAAAGGAGGAGAGTGCTTGGATTATTGCAATATGAATTCTTTTGTGAAGGAATTGTCAATATTTTCATGTTAGCTTATGGATATGCATAAAAAATTAGACGATATACACTACTCTAGCCTGTCATACCATCAAAACATCAAATACAACTTGTAATTTACGTTTTTTTACTGTAATACGTATTCCTTTTGTTACATTTGAATTCCTGCATTCTCATTCCCATCATCATAACCGTAATTATCCATTTTTTATGCAATGCACACATAACTATACCTTACTCGTTCATCCTCGTGAGTATTGATTCCACTATGGCAATTATTATGGAGTAATATATTTCAGTAGTATTTTTTTGCAGAATCATGGTATCATCTTGAAAGCAGGAGCTCTGTGGAGCAGACGCCTTTTTTTAAACAAGAGAATAGCAGACATACGTAATAATACATATAAGAATTTTGAAGTAAGAGTATCCGCTTCCATAACCACTTATCGTTTGATATGATATGTGTATATGATACATACAGGTATATGGTACATGAGACGTTTTTCAAGATGAATCTGGTTTTTACTTATTGTTCGGCTAATTTTTGCTGAAGACAACAAAACATGTTCAAACTGAAGAAGAAATATTGTATAACATGGCATATGTTGTTGTAAGATTTTGTTTTGATGTCTGGAGAACACAAGACTAAGACTCCAGAAGAAGATGAAGAATGAAACATGATATGTAACAAAAATTGTAATAATGATATCCATCGTCATTTGGAAGAGGTATAAATATTTTTGGACAACAAATAAAAGTAGATGAATTGAAACCCAATAATAATACAAATGGCATAATGATAACGTTAAGACAGGTTGTTGGTGTATCATAATTATGCAAACAATAGAGCAGGTAAAAAATAAGGTATAAGGTGCTATATGAGACGATATGAAGTTTTTTTTACCTTGCCATGTCTTATTGAAAATGGAAATGTAACAATGAACAAACAGTAGCTATGTTGGATTTGGATGGATATAGATGAATAAAAATGCTAAGATTTTTTTCTTTTTGTTTACAATGGAATTGTTATTTGGATGGATGTATTTACACAAAACTACCTGCCATCATAATATAAATATAATCTTGAAAGGACCATGGAAAAAAGGGCGCCTTCTTGTCTTGTTGACGCTAATACACATTTTGTTTTTTAGTATAGTCTCCTACCTGTCATATATGTCTTCATCAAGTTATTCGGCTGTGTTGTACATGCTTAATGTATATATTGCATGAAAGACGCCAATAAGTATACCTAAGCGTTTGTTTAAAATGTATATATAAAATAATATTGTATAAGTTGAATAAAAAACAAAGGTGACTCTGCTTGAGCCATCATGGAATACACATTTTATCATATTTTATTGATTTTCAATTTGATACAAATATTTTTTATATAAAAAATCACGAAATACGGAATTCCAGGTACCCAACTGCTTTAATCCTCAGCATGCAAGTTAAAATAAAGTTTAAGCCATGCGGAGATGTACAGGATATAAATAGAGTTGTAAAATGGGAATTAAAAGGACCAAAATGGAGATGTAAATAGGGGAAATTACATCGTGTTCTTTGCATGATCAAGACCACATGCAAGAGTCTATGTATAGCTGTCATGTAAATGGGTAATGTAATAATGTGCATTTGAATTTTTGGGCTTTTTCATGTTCATCAGGAATGATTGGGAAACAAGCTGAATGGGGTCAATTAGGTATGCGCATGGTGATGCTTAAGTATTGACTGGATAAAGTGGAGAATGTCTGGAGATGAGGAGGATGTTAGTAATAAAAAGTTATATTATTTCTTCTTCTTGATATTCCGTGTACATAATATTATGTATTCAGTGTCAATATTGGATTAACCAAGAAAAACTTGTTTTTTGTAGGAATATTGTTTTTATATACGTGTTACGCTCATTTCTAGATGTTTTTCGAGGATCCCCTGGGGAAAGTTGTCAAAGTATGGATGGAGGAAATATAATATAGATGTGTTGTTTAGTTTGGTGAATGAAAGGTAAAGTTTTTGATCGGGAAAATAAAAACTTCTTAAAATAACAGAGTGTTCTTAAGCAGCTTTCGGATCGGGGAGAGGAGATCGCATCGGCGGCTTTCTCATGAGGAGAGATGTGTTCTCTTCTTTTAATGCGTGTCATTTTTAAAGGAGTAATGAGAGCGGGATAAAATATGTACTACTCTTGTGTAGGTACTTACCGTAAAATCTTCAAAATTTATTCAGCTCCTTATAAAAATAGGCAACCTTTAAATTCAAATTTTTAGGCAAAGGCTGGGCTAGTCTTTAAAGATTTTAGGGTACACAAATATGCGTTCTGTTAAGAATCAGCTTCTTTTCGTCTCTCCTAAATCAATTTCCTACTTAGCCGAAATGAAAACACAGGACTTGTTTTTATTATTCCAATTCCAGGTTTGATGATGAGGAAAAGGAAAGAGTTTTAAACGAGTTTCAGATCCACAACACATTCATACATGCACATAAGTTGGATATTTTGTTTTGGAGTGGAGTTCTCTAGTAAAATGGCCAATATGGTTGATACACATGCATCATAAATATACAAGGTAAAAGCATCTTGTCACAAAAACTCGTAGTCATCCCGTCCTCTCCTCTGATTTCCATACATGAGCAATACGAAACGTAACCCTTTGCCTATTTTGTAATTCAAATCTGTAATTTCCTACATCTCCCTCTCCCAATGCAACTCTGGAGAAACAGCTCAAATTCCAGGCTCATGCAAAATAAAAGGCTTAGAATATATTTTGGTAGAAAAAAGTTTTTCTAGAAAGTCGATGATAACTATCTCGGATGGAGGAGTCGCATTCGCATCATCGTGTGTCATCCGTGTAGCGTATAGCTTACCGTGTGCATGCTGACGCCGCAGTTAGATCACATCCAGCCCTGTAATCTTTTTAAATAAAGGCTCTCCATCTATCTCCATGCCATATATATACACAAAGTGTGTACTCATTTATATATACGGACTGGAAACTAAATTTGGAAATCTAGTCACACCACCACCACCACACATTCATACAGAATGATCAACAAAAACGTGGAAGCGAAAAGTTTAAAATGGAAATAGCTTGGTATATGCCGCTCTATGTATATTTACAATATAATCTCCATATTATGCTTAAATGGCTGGAGAAATGGGGTTTTCCATGTGAAATGCTTTGATGGAATGGAGAAAGTACACACATTTTGTTATATGCTGATTAATATTATTCAATTCAATGGAGTACACAAAAAGTTATACAAGACCTCCATTTAATTCCAGCACTTGGTTAGCCATCCATTATCGTCATCCCATAATATAGCATCACCAACCAGCCTTCATTCAAATTAGTGTGTATCTCAGTCGGAATTTATCATTCTGGGAATCCGAATCGGTTGGAATGCTTATACGTGCATGAATACAACCCATACACATTATAAACTTAAACAGGAAAGTTTCAGCCAACTAAAATGTATTGCGTCAACACAAAAATTACCATATTATATGTTTTTTGGCTGAGAAACCGAAAAGAAAGGCGAAAAGCCACAGAGGAAACTTTCCAACATTAATTTTTTTTGGCAAAAGTCTTAATTTAGAACATGCAACATTTGTACATATGTCATGTGAATTAGTGTGTATCTCAGTCGGAATTTATCATTCTGGGAATCCGAATCGGTTGGAATGCTTATACGTGCATGAATACAACCCATACACACATTATAAACTTAAACAGGAAAGTTTCAGCCAACTAAAATTTATTGCGTCAACACAAAAATTACCATATTATGTTTTTTGGCTGAGAAACCGAAAAGAAAGGCGAAAAGCCACAGAGGAAACTTTCCAACATTAAGTTTTTTTTTGGCAAAAGTCTTAATTTAGAACATGCAACATTTGTACATATGTCATGTGAGTAAATAAAATGCTTCAAGGTTACACAATTCCTCTCTCTCTCCTTCCTCCTCTTCACAAATATAAAAAGTTGGAGTGTGTGATCCAATCTGTTTGCCTTTCCTCTCAATAAAAAAAAATTCTCCTGAGCAGTATGAGCTTTACTACCAACAACCAAAGGAAGAATAGGAAGGGTCAAGCAATCTGAAGAAAAAAGCCAGAGGATAAGATGATGGAGAACTCTAGTCAAATACTTGCTTTTACTCTTGTGCAAAAAATATATCCTGAAAACTCCCATTCACAACTTAGGCTTACCTTACAAGAGCTCTCTCTCTCTGTACTACTGTATTATCTGGCTTACGGCTCGATAACTGTTCGAGTGGCTCTCCTCTATCGCTCACACTGACCGGAACAGGATATTGTGTTGGATTAGCCAGAAGTTATTTATTGACTGGACTGAACACAGTGTATTTCCTTCTTGTGTTATTGACAAATGGAGATTTTGCTCGTTGAAATACATTCTGTACCTTTACCAAACTCGTATATTTGTATCCACTTTACCCCAACCGATTTCCTCATAATGCACATCACATTATCATCTTGTCTTTACTCTTCCTTCTTACCACATCTTCATGTATTGAGTTTATACACTAATTGGACACATGACACGTTTATAACCATCATGGTTTTTTCTTTACGGGTAAAATACAGTGTTTTCATAGGTTTTGATTTGCAGCTAAAATATTCTTATATTTCCAGCGTAAGAATAAGAAACATACATTTTATGCATGTGATTCATCGTAGCATGCGGTCTCCCTCGCATTGACTGGTCGGCATGACCAACTACTGTTCTTTGGCGTTCACACTCTAAGAATTTTTGTTCCGTTCCGTATGTGTATACGATAAAGACATGCGAAGAAGAAGATGCATTTTTCCCGTCTAGTTTTTCATATGAGAACATGATGTGATGTGATGCGAGAGTATGGATGAAGAGAGGAGAGGCAATCACCGGAAAAAATATAAAGATATTCCTTGCTTGTCTTTTTGATCATCATGATGATCATCATATTGCATACATAACTTATTTCAGTCTTTTTTATATTCTTGCACGCAACACACGAATAACGCACCAAGAAAATACACCGCAGCGGGCAGCCTGACGGATGGACGAGAGCGATCGAAGGAAAAGGAGAGAAGAATAAAAAAAGGAAGAATATTATTTTTTTTATTCTTCTTGCTCCTTCTCCTTCTAAACCATATGGACATTTATTGACGACCGACGAAGGACAAAAGAACATATATATAAAGCTATGCAGCGTATTCCATATATATTTTTACGGTTGAGATGAAAAATGAACTGTTTAGATTTTAAACAAAGTTGCCTTCTTATTCTGATCTAGATATTATTTTATTAATAGAGTGGCATTAGCTCAGGTGGAAATATGAAACTGTATCTGAATCATTTTTCTTAAAAAGGGTAAACCACAAAATAGGGTAATTATTATTATGTATGAAACATAATATAAAATCTTTAATACAGTTCGCTTGGCTTACCCTTTTAATGATTTAAGGAATAATAAAAAAGATATTGGATTAATAAGAAGCAGGCTTGTTTGTGTAGATTAATTATTCTCATGTATTTATTTTTTGTCGGCAAATCTTATTTTGTTACACAGAAGAAAATATATTAGGTGCCGACTGTCGGGCTTCTGTATATAAGATGACATTGCATTTAGAGTTCACTGTTATGCTTTTATTTTCTACTGGTCAATATCCCAATAAGGAATATCGTAAAGCTGTAAACATCTTCAAAGCAAACCACATCAAAGGTAAGACGGTGGCGGTGGTGAACCCTTTATCTTGACGGAAGTATAATATTATACAAAAGCTTGTTAAAAAGCCTATATTTTACGCAATGCGGCTTTTTTCACAAGCTGCTGCTCTCGCCAAAGCTTAAAAACCCTCTTGATTCAGTGTTTTGTGTGGATTTTGTAGTTCCCGTTTTGATATGGTGGTGGGAGTCTATTTTGTCCGTGTGTCCGCCAACAACATTATAAATGGAGTTTTTGTGGTGGTTTGGTTTTGGTTAACTGGCAAATTGATAAAAGCATTGAAAAATATTATTAGGGAACAATATAATAAAAGGAAAGCTTTACCGCTGT
>JAHZNG010001118.1:0-17909 GCA_027744375.1 Orchesellides sinensis
TTTTCTCTTTTGCTGTGTTTGTGTTGTTTAAAAAGATTTATTAGGAAGGAAATCCCATTTGGAAACTTTGCATAAGATAATTTAAACGTGTTGCTGATGATGACATTTTACATACTAAAAGGAGTATTTGATTTGTTGCCGTTTCCCATAAACGCACAAAACCATAGAAACATGTTGACCCATTGATACCTAGAGATACAGGCACTGCCCAGAGAAAGCAAAATTTAACATTTTATCTTATTTCCATTCTGACGGCTATAAAATTCCATACAGAATATATAGAAAAGCAAGTCAGCAGATTCTAGGTAGTCAAAATACCACCCAATCTTATTTTCCCTTTTGGATAGTATTATAGTATTATGCACCCTCAAGCTATAAATGATGAAACATAAAATTGCACAAGGAGTCTTATGCAGATTTTGAAAATCTGTGCTACTTCTTGGCAGTGCGGATTCATGAAATAAAGAGTCTTAAAAGATTAGATGGACTTTGCACCGCTTTATGGGAAACGAAGTACTCTGCAGTTGTCTTATGTAGTATTAATAGCGTTTGACCTTATTTCAAAGAATTTTAGATGGAATTGTGAAAAATGTTAGGCCTGAGAGTTAACTGGTGTCATTACTATTCTGTTTCGTAGTTAAATTCAATAAAACAGTCTAAGTTAGAGTGCATTCTTTTGGAGGTTCTAAGCGTTTGAAACCATTTCAAGGCTGACGAATGTATCGATGTCAATTGGTGAGCCTTGATTGTATAAAAACCAAATTTCAAACTTTTTAACACTAACTTCACAAATTTTAAGCAGAGTGAAAAACATATCTACGTTGTAATTCATTTTCCAATAATATTTGTAAATTCATTTTGTCATTAAACTGCATCAACTGACCAATCATATTTTGTCTGACGAAACTTATATTTTCCAACAAATATGATTGCAAACATTTATTATTTAACAACTTTGAATTAAAATCTTTAACAAGAAAACAAAAAACTAAAGTTGTCATCTTCTATTCCAACCCAGCATAAAAAATCACATGAATGCTACAACTTTGTTTCCAGTAAAAACCAACAAGTTTTCTTGTAATCTAAAAATGAGATTGAGAAAGTAAGACAAAATCTCATCTGTCAACGAAAAGTATTTTAGTATAACTTGCAAAGGTTGTTTTTACAGTTTGTATATTATGTATAAGTATCAAACGTGTTTTACCCTATGAAAACCTGAAACTAAAAGCAAAATTTACAATTTGATTATGACAACAGAGTTACGCCAAGCTTTTTGATTTGTTTGCTTATGGCAATGCTACATATATACGGGTTACGCAACCCGCCTGCACAGAACCAAACTTGAACCATGTACAACTTTTGTGTGTCTACTTCTTTGATTTATTTTACACACTTAGCAAAATTTGATAAAATTCAAACCCTCCAAAAGCCCTTTTAGTTGGAATTCGCCCTTGTACATGGATTTACAAGGATTAGCACAAAAGTCTCTGTCTGTCTGTCACTCTCTCTTTCTCTGCAAGTAATTTCAATTCAATAGATCCTCCACTAACAAACCATCTAAATATGTACCTTGGTACCAAAACCAACTTTTTAGTCATTTGGCTGGTGGCTAAAAACAATGCTACTTTACGTATTTCTATGTAGGCACTTGAAATTACTCAAATAAATTCCATCTGTTGGCACAACTAATAAAAAATTGCTTCAAGCAGCAGCTTTTCTTTACAACAACCCTTTACTTTCTCTGGATGGCCTATACCGGATTTTCACCAGTGTTTTGGTGAAAGTGAGGGATATGCAGTGATGATTAATATATATAAATATATATCTACAAGAAGACATTCATAATAAGAACAAACTGTTATTCCATTCTTTCCAACTAATTGAATCTATTGTTGTTGATGAAAACGTTAGTTAATGGAAAACACCAAGATGAGATTCAACAGAAGAATACATGTTTTACTGTAAAGCTGAGTTGGTGCTTTCTCCATTCTTTGGGTGGTTTTCAACTCGAGAAGAAAGCGAAGAATTCGCTGAAAAACAACATCCGGCCATTTTTACAAGCTTTTATCTGAACAATGAGCAGGAAATGGATTTTTCATTCAAGATTTTTGATATATTGTACATTTATTTTGGGGCTTCTCTAAAAATCGATATACCGGGCTTTTTTTACTGAAATTCTTGATGAATGTGTGTTTTTAAGGTTTCCATTCATCGTCTTTCTCTTTCTAAAGCTATTTCCTGTTTGAAAAGAATAGAATGAGGCAAATACATATGAGAAGGCGCATCTCCGTAGTACTTTTCCATCTGCTCGGTTTTAAACGAAGAAAAATAACGTCAAACTTTCTTTGGGCTTCTGAGGGAATGAAGGAATGGTCGTTGTAAACTCAATTACCGGTGTGCCTATGTCCTCTTTCTTATGTTCTGTTGTTTTTCCACAGATTTTTCCTCCCAAAGTATAAAGTGCACACAGCTGGATACACATTATGGAAGTTGAGTAGAGATATGAAGACGTAGATGCCCAGGTAAAGGTTGTTTTTTAGACAAATGATGAGAAATGGCAGGAGGAAGGCTTCTTGCTGTTATTGTATTATGATAGTCATTGGGAAATGAAAGCTTCCTTGTCATTCTCGATTGCTTTATTTTATATAGAGCGCAGAACCTGGTTCTGGTTGATGGGAGTCAACCTGTTTGTAAGTTTCCTGTGGAAATTCCGATGCGTTGGTCATCATCGTCACAAAAGACCATTTACAAAGTTAAGTTTTCCCTGCCAAAATTTAATTACGACTGTCATCCACAAAGGATGACAAAGACGGGAAGATCGATAAGGTTGAAAATCTAGAATAAAAGTGAGGTTCACAGGAAGACGTGATCCATATTGAAAAGTTGAGTTAATTTGCAGAGACGGTTTTACAGTAGCAATCTGTTCTTATTTTGCTTTATACATTTATTCAGGTACTGGAATGATGCTGGTGAGTATGTATCTATCATGATGTTGAAATTGCGTTGAAGCTCAGTATATCACTGAGTAAGTCATTCACCATCACTCTTGTTGTCACCACCGTCATAGCGTAAATTGTCAAAGGAAATGAAAAGTAATTGAATTAGTTTAACTAGGATTTAAAGCTCAAACTAGACATGCCTTGGATTTGGCATCTGTTTTAATGTAAGCTTGTCTTGTCTTCCTAGCCTTTTAGTCCGCATTATTTTAGAATATTGTCGTGTTAAGGTAAATGTAGGAGTTGAATCAAGATATAAGAAGACACAATGCTGCGCGTTAGCTCAATAGCTCTTTAACCTCATTTCATTTATTTAGTTTTAGATTACTTATAAACTACACTTGGGTAGTTTATGACGTCAATAATAAGTCACAATATTTATGAAATGTAATTATCGAGGGGTAGATGGAAAGCCATACCACTCTTCAAGTTTAAGTTTTCAAACATGATGTATCTTGAAAGTTGTCTATATTGATTAAAATGATGTTAAAATGTCCGAAGGGAAGTTACATTAGTTTGATTGACCGAGTTGACTTTCACATTTGTTCATTTCCTATTCACTTCTCTCCCAAGAATAATAACTTTTTTTCTGTCAATAAATAATGCCTTGTCTTGATGCCGTGCTTTTGACAGCAAATCATTCATATTTTTACACATAATATTACCGTGTAAAGTTTTAGGTAGTTTTTATATTGACGTGACTTATGACCCCCCGTATCCCAAAATGCATGTCAACCGGAAGGTCTCGATACATATTAATATTATAGCTAATTTTTGTAACAAATTACAAAGTATATCTCGACAACAAATATATTTAGTAAGGAATATGCAGATAACCTACTATTCAAATTTGCTAACGTAGTCAAAACATATTCGATGTTGGCATTTAAATGTACACGGTGCACTTAAAACTTCACAAATATTTACTAAATTTAACGTTTTTCACTTTAAACTTGGCCAGTTGAAATTTCAAATAAATTTTCACTTTCAATCCAATTTTTTTCTCTGTCCCAAAGTCCAGTTTTAAAATGATGGCTTGACAGTCGCAGTCTTCAAGCTATACTTTCACACACGCCTTGGGAATACAAATATCTGGTTTTCTGATATCCCCGCCGTCGTCCTTGTATAGAAAATCCTGTTATTTATTGTCAAAGACAAGCCGGCTACTTATTTGTTTGTAACGGCCAGTAGCATTTTTCACACAAACATCCGCAGTAGTAGCAATATGCAAAAAAAGAAACTTTTGCACAAGAAGCAAAATTGAAATCCCTACGACGCTTTTTACTGAATGAATGAAAGAAGAGGATGCAACTATGCGAGATCCTTTACGCGTTGGACGTGTTCCAGCTTTATTTAAGAAAATGACGCTTTTGTGGATGTGGATATGAGAGTGGAAATGATCATCTCATGAAAACTTGATGCTCAATACGTGACCATGAAAGAGGATGTGGTGCTCGAAAAAAAAGATGATATGAATTCTTCAAGTGATGTCGCCCATGAATGTGAGTGTGTATGTGTTTGTAAGCAAGCATAACATCAAGAGGTCCGACGAACTCTCTTCGTTTCATACGGTTGAGTGAATACGATGCGATGTGTACAAAAAAAAGTATCAAAACGTGTGTTTCCTACATACACACATATTATGAATGCACAAGCGACGATGACGATGAGCCTCTTTCAAACTTTCAAGTTGAATTTTGCTGCTGACGAGTTGAAAACAGTTATTTTGGGAACAGGATTCAATATTATTTTCACTAAAGTCATTTACAATATGAGATCACATGTTTCACCAATGTATATACGTTGGCAAATAACAAATTACTGTAGTAAATTGATATTATCATTGTATTTTATAGCGTATGTGATGTTTGCTCAGACTCCCTCAAAACCAACCGCTTCATTCACCACATCACGAACATGTGTAATACATATGTACCTTTTGTAAGGTTAACTTTCACTAAACAACAGTATCATATGCGTCACTACCTCCAGTCTCACTTGATTACTTGCAGTTTCCGGTGAAAGTCATACAGACACCGTTTTATGGATTCATTCATTTTACTTTCACCCGCATCTCATCAGCGAGCGGTTGTTCTCCCCACTCTTTTAATTTATTCAGCCTTATTTAGACTGAAATTGTTTTTTATGCATGCTTTACATGGAACACACACGCTCTTGCTAAATTAAATCCATATATATTCCCCAAAATTTCACTGGCACAGGACAAATTTTTCACTTAGCCTAAAGTCTCCCTTGTAATCTACACAACAACTCGGATAAATGAGACCCAGTTGGTCAACATGATTATGATTATAAAACAACGTCTATATTCACGTTGTCATCCCAAACTACACACGTACATATATGCCTTGGAGAAAGCAGTGGATAGTTCATTCGCTATACACGTGACGTGACATGACACGCAGGATCGGCAAAAAAAGCATAAGCGCTGAGCACAAATATGTATATATAATATCCCTACACGTATTCCACTCACTCTCAGTCCACCAACTCAAATTAAACTGTGTATGTCTGCCTTGTTAGTTTTCCCTCCCGCTTTCACTATGCTTTCACCATATATATCCAACCTACTTAACATCCTCTTTCTATCTCCAACCCGAAAATTTTTCTTGGTCCCTTCGTTATTGTCGTGTCGTGGAGAAAGTGGAAAAGTCCAAGGGAGCTATTAGAGACACACATAAGCACACTGTGAATATACATATAAAAGAATTGAGGTGGTACAAAGTACATAGTGCCAACCACTCCAAACTTCCCCTTCTTGTTCTAGATTCTTCAAAAGTCCACGCAAGAATCTAAACCGAAGAAAAAAAATCAAAATCTTCCTTAGCCTTTTTCTTTCTTTTCGTCGGCAGCTTATTGTGTGTGTTGTACTTGAACAAGGAGAAAAAAACGCGAAGAAAATTTGTTACTTTTATTCTAAGTGGCAGCCCTCACCATCATTATCACCTCTTCAGAGTTTCTGCTGTGTTTGCTCCTTTTTGCTTGGAATGTTCTTTTGTTGTATTGTTAAGTGTTTTGTATTCTAAATCGTGTTCAAAAGAAGTATTGCATGTGTTCACTGTGCACCACTGAGCTTATTGTTGCCTTATATAACGATCATGATGAGCTTGTTCCACTTATAATCCTATGGCTGCCTTTTATTGTGTAATGTGACGATGACAGTAATCATCCGCTTCACTTTCTCCTGGTGCTTTCACCGTGTTCAATAAAATGTATGTATTAACCAAACAATCATTGTGAACCATCACCCCACAACACACAATCAATCTGGTTTTTCTTTTGTTCATCCAGGGAAAAAGGATATTTGACACGAGATATCCTTTCTTTTCAAAGTGAACTAGGCGGAGACGTTGCAAAAAAGAATGAGCGAGGTTAACATGAGCGAACTTTTAGTGCAATAATGTAAAAAAACTGCAATGCTTTCTCTCATGAAAATTCTTTTTCTTTTTGTTGCCAGCAGACATTATATTGTTACACTGGTACTGCCACCGCGCATTTGCTTTGGTGTAGACCGTCTGTTGCCGACATAAGAATATGGACACTCTGTATATAAAGCTTTCTTTTTTATCTGGTGCACGCTCTGGGAGGAAAAAATGGTAATGTTGTACAGTACTGCTACAACTTTTGCCGCTCAGCCTTTGATGATGATGATAATACTGGTTTGGTTTGGTTGGCTGGACGTAGTTAAAAAACTTTCTTTTTTATATGGAGTCCCTTGTACTGTTGTGTGGTAGTTACTTTGCTTACAAGTTGGTCTTGATGGTTTGGCTAAAATACATGTGTACTTTCTCTTGCTTTCTTTTTTGGCCTTGTGTATGAAAGAAAGTCTTTTTGAATAGATTTTATAAGAGGATTCTGTTTTTAGATGGGTAAGTACATATATAAGGAAGAATGCATGAATGCAGTATTTATGTGAATGAAAAAAGAGAATCTTGAATAAAAAATACACAACTCTTTTTTTAAACGGTTCTCTTTACATAGATATGTATTGCATAGACGTGATATATGATACATTCTATGTCAATATAGATTTGCAAAGTTTAGTTTGTATTATGTGGTTAGGTTCTTTCACAAGTTGGGAAAGTCTTTACATTATATATTATGTCAAGCAATATGGTTACTTTCTCTCTTTTTTTTATTGTGGAAGAGTGAAAGAAGAAACCGAACGAGTATATTGCTTTGGCTTGTTGTATCCTTGCTTGCTCCTGCCAGTAGTCTTATAATGATGACGGTGTTTCAGAGCTAAACTGTTGGCTTGGCTTTAGTTCTTAAGCTTCTTTTTTCAGCTGCAGCTTCTTGTATACATTTTTATGTATAACGTCACCACAACTGGTGTAATAGCACAGGCAGCTACATCACATTCCCACTTTCATCCTCATCATCGTCGTCATCATTCTCCCTTTCTTTCTTGATTCACTCTCACTTCGTCTTCTTTCTCCATATTTCATCCAGACTTATATGGAAACTACACAGACAGAGGGAACTGATATGAAGTTTGTTGCCGAAAGCTATCTACAAGATGGCCAATCCCAAATACACACCAAAAAATTTACAAAGAGATGAGTAACTAAGCCAAAGTTAAAACTTGTCCCAAGACACTTGTTGAATGCTTCGTATTTTTTTGACGAACTACCCAAGAATGGAGTAACTTCAGATAAAAAATAAAAAGTTCACTTTTATCACACAGTCTATAAGTAAGCCATAGACGTTTCCCTTGCTTCTGGGAACACTATATTTTTCTTTTGGTTTTCTATCAAACGTGAAGAAATGATGAGAGAAGCAGGAATGTTGCGCAGAGCTCTCTATGTTAGTGGTGGTAACAGGAGCGTTTACAGGTTACACACAACACAATTTCCCGCAGAAATCCTGTACCGGACGTGCTTTCACCGTTGCTACCTTGTTGACTTTCTCTCTAGGAGAAAGTATTCATTTGGAAAAAGCCACGAAAATCTGAGCAGCGTCCTAATGAAAGCCGGTAGTGTGTATGTGTACAACGCTTTGGTATTCCGGCTGTTTCTTTTGTTAATAATGTAAAGGCTGACAAAACACTACAAATCTGCAGAGTGAACAGACGGAGAAAGTCGTATATAGACTTGGAGAAAACAAGGGAGAAAGTAAACTTGTTATTATTATGTATAATGTATAAACAGCCTAGTGAAAAGAGGACAGGGAAAGCCAAAAACTTTTCCATACGATGAAAAATAAACTTTTTGGTTGTATGTGGTAAAGATTATGTATATTATACAAGTGAAAAATTTTGTTGCGACGACTTTCACCATTCATTCCATCCAGAGGAAAGGATGGGATGGTGTAACACACAAGAAAGAAAACAGAAGGCGAGGAGGCGCGAGCTTGGCGAAGGAAAGTGCACTCCTTTGTTGGAGAAAGTTGTCTTTGCCAACTTAACCTTATACGTCTAGTGTTGCGACGCGCTATGTCTTATTACCGTTGAGGAAAGTCGTATTACCGCGTATTGTAAAAAATGTCTGGAGCAGTTTAGCATACAAACACACTGGTCCACTTGTTTAAACCCAGATTGGGAGGATTTTGCAAGGGATTTTCTTATTCAATATAGTAAAACTACTATACACTCTGTCTTACAACTAAAGGCTATGCTTTGAATACAAAAAAGAAGGGAGAATTAAGCGTGTGAGGAGAAAGGCGAAGAAAGCATTAAGAGTAGTTTAGGTGAAAGTAGGTGGTAGGCGGATTGGGTGATATTTATACACAGTGTGTAATATGTTCCCTAACTGTCTCAGTATTTTATTCACGGTTCCATTTTGTTCTTGTGTATTTTTGTTTTGTTTACAAACTAAACAAAATACTCTCAACGACAAACACGGTTTAACTAAAACCGGGAGGTATACATTTTTTCCTGAAAATCTCATCGAAAGAATTCACTGTATTCAATCCTATTTTTAAAACAAAGTAGTATTTGTGTGTGCGCTTATCCCTTCTTTGTTATTTATGATGGTTACAAATGTGTGGAGCGTACAAGAGGATTCAACAGGATAATGTATGTATGTGTTGCATATTAAGTATACTGCGCTCAAGAAACTCATCTGTCTTGTAGAATGCGGAGTGGAGAAAGCGGAGATGTTGGAGACAACAGCGATAAAATATGGTAAACAAGATTTAGGGAAATGGGAGAAGAAAGTTGCATTTAAAAAAGTAAACTGAAGTTTATACTTTTTTAAAGCAAGACAAACGCGACTCTGTTTTATAATTCACGACGTAACACACAGCACAAAGCATAGCCGTGTGTGTCATCGCTGCAATATTAATTTTTTCTTGTTATTTTTCTTATTACAGTGTCACTCATATGACGTAAGAGAACAATGGCAAGCTGTTCATATTTTGCGTTATGTTTAGATAAGTAGAACATACAATTCATTTTCCTTCTGTTTCAAAATACATAACGATATGAAAGAAACTGGATAGAATTATTATCAACGTTATTTCAGTGATTATTAGTAAGATAGGATTTTATCCCACCGATTATGCATAAAATTATATACATATATTGTACTTATAACCCAACCTGGCACGTCTAACAGAATAGAAATGAAAATTAAGGTTTATAAAATATGTAAAAATATTTTAAATATGTCTTAAACAGATAACTAGTATGGTAGTTTGGTGGTGGTGGTATTATGTCCGATGATAACTAAGCGAATTATTACCAAGTATTTATTTTAAAAGTTTTTGTCTTTTTGCGATATCATTCTAAATCCCAACGTTATCCTTTGAACAGGTAAAAACTCTGTACGTTATATAACATCTTATTTAGTTGTAAAGTGAAAAGTACCAAAAAGTAAATTCGTTTATGTGAACGGAAATTGGAGAAAGTTATGATGAGAGATTTTTCCCACTTTCTCATTTTTTATGGAATGCACAATGGTATAGATGTGCTAATCCAATGTGTGTGTTTATATGCTACTCTTCATGCTTATAAATAAAAAGTTTACAACTTACAAATATAGCTTGTTACTTACACGTTACAATTCCGCAAATGTACAGGTTGTACATTTCCCTTTGTGAAAGCCCCATTTCAATATGTATCTTTATGCTCGGGAACGACTTTTCAAGTAGGTTTAAGCTTGTGGGAACTCTTGCAGCTTTCTCCTGGCTATATACCGTGACCTCTGGCTATGTTGTACTACTTTAAAATATAAGCCTTTCACTTTTCAAATAAAAACAAGACACACGCTCACTCTCACTACAAAAAATTATACTGTGAATGTAAACGCCGGATAAAAAGTCATGAGGAGAAAGTAGCGACCGTTTGACTTTTTGTACTTGCATTGCTTTCTCCTCCAAAAGAGAGAATGGTTTTGGGTGAAAACGTGGCTAACGCAGGGAAGCATGCTTTGAAACTCTTGCTCTGTGACTTTCTTTCATGGGATACGTACAAACACACACCAAAACCAGCTAAGAGATATACGCAAGCTCAGAAGAAGAGAAAGCTGAGTAGTGGCGGTGGTGAAAGTAAACGTGTGTTGTCTCTCTCAAAAAGAGAGTTAAGCTATAACCGGGTATAGCTGGATGAGTGAATGATACAAAAAATACATAAGGCAACTTTTTTTTATATATTATGATGATACTGATACGGCTTCTTATGGTGCATGCATGCATGCATACCAAAAGCATTTTTTGAATGCACTCTCTTATGGCAATGATGATGATGATACTATATCGTTGACGATGATGGAAACTCTTGTTCTCTTTTTTTACCAGGGAACGAACGTGAGTGAGTAACTTAAAGTGAGTAATTGTGAAAAGAGTGAGTGAGCTATATAGACTGACATGACTTACTTCACAATATACTCCAAAAGAAGTAGGATTTTATTGAAGTGGTGATGGTACTCTTGTGGTAAAAATACATATAGGAAGAAGATGCATCCTAACTTTCTCTTTATCACGCTTGATAACACATCTCTTTTATCACGGAGAGCGGTTCACATCTAATCTTGATGTAGATGGATAATATGAAATGGCCTCATGCATGCATGCATGCATACCAAAAGCATTTTTTGAATGCACTCTCTTATGGCAATGATGATGATGATACTATATCGTTGACGATGATGGAAACTCTTGTTATCCTTTTTTACTAGGGAACGTGAGTGAGTAATTGTGAAAAGAGTGAGTGAGCTATATAGACTGACATGACTTACTTCACAATATACTCCAAAAGAACTAGTAGGATTTTATTGAAGTAGTGATGGTACTCTTGTGGTAAAAATACTTATAGGAAGAAGAAGAAGAAGAAGAAGCACCCTAACTTTCTCTTTATCACGCTTGATAACACATCTCTTTTATCACGGAGAGCGGTTCACATCTAATCTTGATGTAGATGGATAATATGAAATTGCCTCGGGAGTGTTGTGCGAGAGTGGTATAACATATACGATAGTCGTATTTGAATATATATACACAATTTCTTGTGATGATGCAAAATAAGGCAGATAACATTATTCTGAAAATCTAACCAAGGAAGAGAAGGTGAGAGCAAGTATATTGCATTTCTCCCATGTCCCTATTACTGTATAACATTATGTAAGCAGTATATTAAGAATCAAGGTTGAAATGGAGAAACGATGTGGAATATTATGAATACCTTTGAATAAATAGCACTACTGCAAAATATATTTTATTTTGAATGGTCTCCGTTTAAACTATGGCGCTCTTCAGCAACCTTAACTCACTCTAGACAGTAGACAGTTTTACGTTTGCATTTATTTTGGTTTTTTGGAATTCTCACTTGAGTAAAGCTGAAAGAAATGATCTTTTTCCTCTGGCAATAGAAACTACGTACGTCTTGGTAATTTGAACCAAAATAGTAAAAAACGATGAACTTGGTAAAAGAGTGTCTTCTTTTTATCATTGACAGCGTTGGCGTAACTTTCACTCACGTCAATATAAGCTAGACTGAGTTAGTGTATGGGAGAAAGTGAATAATTTTCTCCGTTGAACTAGAACCGTTCAGTTTTGTATATATCATGATGAACCGAGAGGGAGAAAGGAGATACTTATCTTAAGCACTACTGCGTGGTTATATATGTGTATTGCCCATGTTGTGTTTTTGTATTTTATGATCTTTATTCCAAAAACCCGTCTCCCTTTTCTCTTATGATATATGGTCAGACGTGATTGTCATGTGAAATGAATGAAAGCTTTTGCCTCGCTTTCCCTAAAGATCTTCCTATGCTATCTACTCGCTAAAAATATCTTTTTCGTATTTTACCCACTAGTAATTTTTTCCTAGCTAAAAATATATCTGGCTATTTTCCCGTGTTTTTTATGACTGTGACACCTACTGTGAACTATAGAGTCCACCTACACATCGCAGAGCCAAGTAATGGTTTTTTCCCTTTCCTTCACTTTTAATCTAGGAAAGGAAATTTTGAGGGCTTTTCCGCTTCTGTGATGAATGGAACAGTAAATAAGTAGAAATGGCTGTATCCCTGCGTATGTTTATTTATTTTTCTATAAACATCCACAATTCGGGATGTACCTGTAATAATCCATTAGCGGAGAGAAATCCGTGGAATATATTTATTTTGTCTGGAGATGAGAGACGAGTGGAGCACGATATATATAAAAATAGGTAATGTAGCACAACGAAAACTCATTTATTTACCTTGATGGACGGAATAATTAAATCTTAGCCAGAGATTTAGTTTAACCTTGTGCAAACCTAAGATATTTTTTCTTGTACAAGGTCCCACACAAAAATATTTCTAGAAAAAGTCAGATTTAATATCAAGTTCACAAACTGAAAGATAGAAAAATCCAAGCACCACTACTCCCGTGTGCTCACTTTACAAACGTAGTCTGAGCACTTTGACAAAAACTTAATGTCCTTTTTAACAGACGAGAAGAAGCGTCTAGGATATATTATGAAGAAGACGAAGAAGAAAGAGCTCGGATTTTCGGGATGCAAATCCGTTGATCCTGCTGCGCTGATTTGATTTGGCTATCTACATGAATGTGACCTTTTTTAAAAGGGAAAATCCGACAAAAAAGAATATCTCTCTCGTTTATAAAAATGTTATCCCAAACACGTAAAACCATCACTGTTCTTATGTTATCCTGGCACACCGCCCGGTACAGAACTAATGGCGGGACGAAAAAAAAGTCAGAAAGTTGGTGATCCGAGACGAGGAAGGAAATATGGAATGGCGAGAGGAGGTTACTGATTACTTAACAAGATACATTGGTTTGGTGCTGCTTCTTCTGCAGTAACCCCAAACGTACAAAAGAGTATGACACAAAGATGGGATATCCCATCCCATAAAAAAATTTCAGTTACATTTATTATTATGTAGAATGCAGAGAGATACAGTGAAGAAGGAGTACCCGAAAAAAAGTTACCTCGAAGGAATAATATTTTCAACCCTGCAAGAACAAATTTGGTTTTTGGTTCATTTCAAACAAAAGAATGGAGGAAGGAGGAACAAATGTGGAAACCACAACAAGAAGAGGAGAGTATGTGTGATGTGTGTAACCCCTTCTTTCTCTCTTCCTTTTTTACTATTTTTTATCATTTTCCTTATTCAGGGAGACGAAGAATGGAATACACACACTCGCCTTAAGTTTACTTTGCATTTACTTTTTTCACAAGTTTCCCTCAGAGACTTTCTCCTGCTCATCTTCAGAATAGACACCCATTATGAAACCAGTCTTGCGAGTAAATACACTTTTACAATGGGGAAAGCATCCTGTTACCTTTCTCTAGTAGTCTGCCTTAGTAAGACACATTCTCATCATTCTGCAGTCCATATAAACTAATCTATTAAAGAAAAGTCCCTCCTCTGCCTTCTTATTTTTTGGCTGTCCAACTTTGCTGCAATGCGATGAAAGTTAGGTCCAAATTTCTCCGATTTAATAAAGCATTTTAATAAACAAAAGTTACCGAGCGAGGTCCTGATATACGTAATGACATAGCCGAAAGCTGTCTAAGTGAATTATCATTAGGGAAGACGTGTATTTTATCGACTGTCAAAGAAAGTTTTATTGTTGGATGAACAAAGTAAGAAGGTTCATAGCATCTCATCTCATCTCAATATGATAAGTGTTTTTGTCTGTAAAGACAAAAGGTGCATATCTCTCTCCCCAGATAAAAAGCACATAGGTACTTCCGGTTCGCTCTCTTCCCCAAGAAAAACACTTGTTCATAGAAGCAATTTCATGTTTGCATCAGGGGGCTTGTTCAAGACAAAATATGATGATTGAATCTTGTACCAAAAAAATGCATAAAATATCGCGCACCACCACACATAAAATGTGGCTTTATTAAGCTATTCAGTAGAGTGAAATATGTTTTTTATCGCGTAGTCTTCTTTTTTGTAAGGTAATATGTGAACCCATAACATTTTTCATTCTAGTGCGGATAAAAAAGATGACAGTAACTGGGTTAATAGGAGCAAATATGTTTATCTTCTCCATCTCCATCAAAAGAGGGTGCCAAGTAGACAGCCGCCGCAACCATTACCCTCTCTTACATATAATAATATTGTGTATGTATTTAAGGTCTCTTATACATATGCCATATGAAGCAATAAAAATATTCTTCTTGTATGAAAATTGTATGGTGGCAATCATTGCTGACTTGCATTCGTTCAAAATGGCTCTATTAGCTTTTTATTGTGGAAGAGAAGACGACTAGACGAGTATTCTTCAAGTGGTCCTATGCTGACTTTGCAAAAGAGCCTATCCATATGTCTTGAGGCAGTTAATATATATATAATATCCTGGAATAAAAATTTGAAGTGGCCAAAAGTATGTATATGAGTGTAATATTATGTGTGACGGTTGAAAATTGAGTTTGGCATTATAAAATGGAATATAGCTCTTTACATAAGGAACCATTACGTAAGTGCAGAATGGTTTTGAGAATGGGAGACTGCAAATTTGCTACAAGTGCTTTTAACCAAAAAATCCCGTTAGCGAATAATAATTCTGAAAATAAAGTGGAATCTGTAATAGGGGCAATAATAACCCGAAATATATGTAAATTTGGCACTAAAAAGAATATTATTGCTGTGCTAATGGGACATACCTACATTTACTGCAACATAATAACCTTTTTCGTAGTATGCAAATCGATTTTGTCTTCTGAAGATGTCTACCTCCTCCTCCTCCTTCCTCTGTTCTATTCTAAAATCAGATTAAATACATGAAAAATCAATGGGGATGCTTGTGTGATGCATTTATCACTTTGCAAAATCAGAAGGAGATTTCTTATTGAATGAGAGCTCATAGCATTGTTCCCTCTTCGTCAGCTACTATTATGAAGCCAACTACATGACATGACATTAATATGCATAATATGGGGGACCTCATCGTGTGTAATCGTATTTTCTACACTAATTAACGGTACAAGAGTGCACTTAAAAGGTTAGGCGTTCTCTTTTTAAAGGAGAATGTTTTGTAACATGGTTCAACTTGCTCTTTTTGTGAAGTTGATTGATAGAAAATCAATTCACGGAACATTGGGCTACATTCAAAAGGCCGTCTATATAACCCTTTTATCTATTTCGAACAAGTAGTTCATATTTTTGTGAAAGTTCATTGTACATTATATCCCATCACACACGCAGCTTTTACAATTGTGCACATGAAAGATCACAAAAAGGTCATATGGGCTAAATGTCACATTGAATTATAAAAACGTGACTTTGTTCCACAGGAAAATAATGAGCAAAAGGCTTATGTGGATATGTATATAGGTATATCTTGATGATAGCCACATATGTATACTAAAACGTATATACAAAAAAGTTTTTAGTGAGATTGTGAACCGTGTAATGAGTTCACAGATGTAGCCATGTGAGTTGCTTCCTTTGTACACGGTTAATAAAACAAAAAGTCTTTACAAAATTTGTCCGAACAAAGTTGCCAACGTAAGAAGAAGAGTTAAAGATAAAACCTAGTCTTAAAATGGAAATTCCAGCTAAAAACATACGCTGGATTAAACAAAAGGAAGACACATAAAATAAGGGTGATTTATGCTGATGCACTGATAATAATATTGCTTGGAGGAGATACATAACTGCAATTTATCAATCCTCATTAAAAGTCTCTTCTGCTCCGATCGATTTTCCCTGTTTTTAAGACGCATCGATAAATAACAGAGAGTCTTATTATGGATATAATTCTATTTATATCCGGTCTTATATAGGATACCATAAATTGCCCCATTTCCCACCCAAAACAAAGGAAATCTCCAACTGAGCCTGATTCAACCAAGTCTTTTGAAGTTTGAACGAAAAACAATTGGAACTTTGCAGTATCCATAAATGGTGTTTGTTTTTTAGTGTGGCCAAATCACAAAGGTGACCTTATGCCCCGTTATCCTCTCAAACGAGACATTTTTAGTTCATTTCTTTTTTTGGCTGTATATATACTTTGTAATGATAATGCGCAATTTGCTCATGATCATAATATTATGCTGATGAAAACAATGATAAGAGCTATTATCATTCAAGATAATTATATGTATAGAGGTAAATGAGATTTGTGACTTGAAATACAAAATAAATTTAAAAAATTAAACCATTTTAAATTGCAGGCAGGCATCATCATAACGGAGATGGATAACTGGGAGTGTGGAGATTGATATACAAAAATATGACTCGCCCAAAAAATACAGGTTACAGAGCAAAAATAAGTAAATAATCTTGTGTATTGCATATACTTCCGCGACATCCATATAAGAGAATAGTTTGTGTTCAACTCACGAATTACATGTTTATTTGCATCGTATTTCACATATCATCAAAATGTTGCATGATGATGCATGTTGCAACAACAATAATAAAAAACTGTATTATAATAAAAAACAAGCATTCTTTTAATGTGCGTATGTGATGACTATAAATGTGGGATGAGAAGACACTTTGTAGCTTTCCAAGTACCAAATAAAAACTTCTGGTGGTTGACAGATTCTCACGACTAAATGCTCACTAATCATTAACTATTAACTGACTGATGAATGACAACCACCTGGTCTACTTGTTTTATGTAGAAGAAAATTAAAGGTGATTAATGTGATAGGAAAACTTGTTCAGGCAATCGTTGCCTATATTATTGGAGCGTGTATGTGAGTTATGCATTATTGCCATTTAATTTAGTAAAATGCGCAATACAGTAGGGTCATATGTTAGTGTTGTATGGATATGTTTTGTTTAAGGGTATTTTGGATTATTATTGACTTACCTTCACTTTTTTCGAGTTTGGATTAACCACTTGGATTGTGTCATCCGGTTCTGTTCTCCACTCGTTTTTCTCTGGTTTTAACTTGATGCTCCCTTGCATTATTGTCTTTGGTTGGGAAGTAGTTTAAATTACTTATTTTGGGAGTTTGTCCGAAAAGTAAGTAGAAATGTATGGTAGGTTATCATTTGCTAGTAAGTTCGTCTTTAAAAAAAAATATCAAAACAACGCCGGCATAATTTTATATTATCGCATTATATTAGCTACAACGATTAGATTAGTTGGTTGATGTTTTTCTCAGCAGTGTAATATACTAGCAGCGTTATTTTAGTATTTATAATTACGGTTGAAAAGAGGTTTTTGATAAATATGTAATTTATCGTGAAGTCTTAAGTTGACATTTACGAAATTCTTAAATCTATTATATAGAGTTTCAAATACGACTATTTTGTTGTATATTTTAAGAGTAAAATAGGCATTTATATAGTTTGATCAGAATCAATCAATTTAGACAGTTTTTTAATAGAATAGATGCCGACATTATGTATTATTAATATTTATTAATTAAATAGATAACATTAGATGATTCCCAATTTTCCAAATGCATAGGTAATGCGATAAATTTAGAAATTTTTATGCAATCATTTTTTCATATTTCACAGTTTTAACCAT
>JAHZNG010001119.1:0-15470 GCA_027744375.1 Orchesellides sinensis
AGCGAGAGCAGCGAAAGCGAAGACTGTGAAGCACACCTTGGAACAGGAAGTAGAAAAGCAAAAGGGCATCATGACACGATTGACACAGCATCGCATTCGGAAGATTCGGATGATAAACTTTCCCCGTTGCCTCATGAAGAACCTGGAAATAAGTCCCCGCTACTAATGCAACGACCAGTCCCTACCATGGTTCTCCAACCAATTAATCACCACCTTCACAATCATCCCCATAACATGCACGTGACCATTAACAGCCTTCCAGGGCATGATGGACTCAGACCTGCGATCACTGTTACGAAACCTGAGCACAAGCATCAGCACCACCACCATCATAACCATAATCGCCACCACCATCACAATAATAAAGATGTTCCCCAATCTCCCAAGGGGAAACTGTCTCGAACGCAAAGCATGGAATCTAGCAAATACGATGCCTCCTCTGGGCAGCGAAGTCACTTTGGAAGTTTTTATTTGCGAATGGGGGCCGTGGGTAAGGAAAAATAAATCCATCATAAAATTAGGTATTTTTGATCGCGTAAATATGTAAGAAAAGAATAGATTGGATATTTTTGGTTCCAGCTTTTGGAGTCGGAAGCATGATCTACAGTTGCTTGGAATTTGGCCAGTTTCTGGAACAAGATCCTAGCAGCAACTGTCACAGCTACATGCAAGCCATAACTCCAGTGGTCCGCATAGTTTTTACATTTATGCAAATGTATTTCATCTTCCTCAACTCTCGCATGTCAGTCTCCAGGGTCAGTTGGCTAAAGCAGTTTGGTCTGATGCATTTAATTGGAACAAATCTTTGCGTTTGGCTGAACGTCTTGGTTCAAGAAACAAAACACGAGATTCTTCACTTTTACGATCCTGAAAATGGAACTATTACAGTGGGATATGGTTTGAACTACTATGGAAAGCCAAAGAAGTTAGATGAACATGCTAGGGTCGTGGCTGCTGCCACGTCCTCCTCCTCTTCTTCATCGTCTTTGCATGCTGCTGCACTTATTGCACCCGCTGCATTATCCTTATCCGAAGATGACCATGACATGTTTATAAATGCATTAAACAGTACGGCAAACGCTTTGGCTGGAGATGGGCATCAGGTTTTACATAGGTTAAAAAGAGGATTGAAAGGACCACACTCGATTTATGAGTGTGCTCGAGAGAATATTATGGGCTCGCAGCTAGGGTCGTGGCTGCTGCCACGTCCTCCTCCTCTTCTTCATCGTCTTTGCATGCTGCTTCACTTATTGCGCCCGCTGCATTATCCTTACACGAAGATGACCATGACATGTTTATAAATGTATTAAACAGTACGGCAAACGCTTTGGCTGGAGATGGCCATCAGGTTTTACATAGGTTAAAAAGAGGATTGAAAGGACCACACTCGATTTATGAGTGTGCTCGAGAGAATATTATGGGATCGCTTGTCAACAATGCTTCTCCATTTCTATTCCCTTGCACGATTGAGTATTCCTTGATTTGCGCTGCTATTTGCTATGTAATGTGGAAAAGCATGGCGAAACGGAGGGTGAGGGAGATTACACTCAAGCGGACTATGACAGCGGAGTCGACGTTAAATGTACTACACGTAATTACCAATTTTTATTAGTGGACCTAGTGTAGTAATTAATTCAATTAGTACCTTAACCAAACTATGGTGCATATTGCTATATACAATTTTAATGAACTTAGATTGTTGACTTTCAATGAACTTTATATAGGTTGAAGCTCGAAATGTACACCATTACACTGTGGACTGCGCTGGCTCAAATAAAGGGCTCTTCATCGGGATTTTCTTCCTTGTTTTCACCATCATGAGCTTAATCTTAAATTTTGTCCTCATGAAACATCACGAACATCTTGAGTTTGCATTTTGGGAGGTGAATCTGACGGAAATTATATTGTACACAGTATCCACCTTGGCTGTACTGATTGGAATGTGCCAGGTTAGATCAAGATAACTGATAGGTTTTTGCTTGAGATTGTAATAATGGAAGGGATTTTCTAGGTTATTTGTCAATATTTTAGATGCGCCAACTTAAGTATGAAAGCGGCAAAAATCTGGAACTGGACAATATCCTTTTGATTGTAGCTCAATCGGGTTCGTTGATGTTCAACGTGTTCTGCATAGTCGGTGGTCAGCTAACGCCTTTAGAAAGTAACGTTTGGATTTTAGTTACGCCATTGTTATGCTTGATCCAATTACTCCTTCAGACGCTATTCATTTTGGATGCGTCGAAACGAGTTGTGGCTAACGCCGAGTTGGCCAGGAGGAAGCCTGGTAGGGAGATTGTTACTTTTCTACTTGTAACTAATTTGGCAATGTGGCTGGTGAACGCTTTGGAAAAATCTAGAGGTGACAGTCATCCTCATTTACTCAGGTAAAATTGTTATACTCCTTGTATATTATAAAACAATAACTATATATTGTCTTGTTATTCTTGTATAAGTAAATGTTACTGTTGATATAATTTTTCCTTGCAGATTTTTTGGTGTCTGGGCTTGGACAATTATAACTGACATTTCGATGCCATTGGCCATTTTCTACCGGTTCCACTCTACCGTCTGCCTTTGTGAGATTTGGAAGAAGGCTTACAAGGCGAGGAAGTTTCATCATGAACATGACTCACTTATGCGAATCTAGAGCTGACAGTAAAATTAAAACATTTAAAAAATAACAACTGTCTGTTACGTCTAATGTCTAATATATTTTATCAATGATATATATCTATATATAATATTTTGAAAACGTTCGGATAGGTTAAGATAGGACACGAAATTATGCTTCTCTAATTTTAATTTAAGCGTT
Organism: Orchesellides sinensis; assembly: GCA_027744375.1. Lineage (NCBI taxonomy): Eukaryota > Metazoa > Arthropoda > Collembola > Entomobryomorpha > Orchesellidae > Orchesellides > Orchesellides sinensis. The sequence goes on from JAHZNG010001119.1 coordinate 2,813, forward strand.
ATCGTTGTGTTGTATATATAGAATACTGGTAAGTAAACAAACAAGACAAAAAATGTATTAAATATTTCAATCTTAAAATCGTGTGTGTATGACATTATTAATTTGCAATTTATTTTATCAATAAAACGGCTAAGATTAAATAAGACTATTATCCTTAAAATTAAAATTTCCAAAAGGACAAAAAACTTTTTGAGTATTCAAAAATACATCTTCTATTGGCCTTTAGCTAACTGTTCATTTTTATCATCAGGTTTGCTATCAATACGACTCTCGACAATATTTTTAATAAAGAATTCTCCAGCTTTGTATGAACTACGGACTAAAGGTCCGCTGGCAGTATACAGAAACCCTAGCTCTTTCCCTTTCAACTCCCAATGATAAAACTTCTCAGGTGTGACATATTCCACAACTTTTAAGTGGCGCTTAGTTGGTTGCATGTATTGACCTAGGGTTAAGCAGTCTACGCCGACTTCTCTCAGATCTATCAGGGAAAAGCGCATAAATTAGCAAATTCCTTATTATGGAACTATATAAACTATAGTAAATTATTTGTAATACATCAACTAAAATAAAAATTCACTATTAAAATTTGCTTTTATAAAACCTCTTAAAGTACAAACAATATAATACTTCCCTCACCATAATAGTAGCTGTAGCAGTTTGGTCTGGACCACCACCCCAGCACTCTCCAATATTTGGACATCGAGCTTCTTCACAAACTGTTGATAAATTAAGTCCCCTCAGAGTCTCTTTCAGCTTGCCATAGTTCTTCCCCATGGGTATTTCTGTTTTTAGCCATGGAGGCAATCGTAACCGCTCTGCTTCCCCTTTCTCTCGCTTTAATTTACCTTTACAAAACAACATTTGCCGTCACTTTAAAATCTTCTATTTATATAATATACATATATATAATATATGTATATACATAAAGTCTTTTTTTAAAGTCAATTTAACAATACCTTTATATTCAGTCCACTTAGAACCTTCAGGAATACTTCCTGACACAAAATCCCCAAAATCCGGCCCATCCTTAATAATCGCCTTGATTTTCTCAGCAGTACTTAAATTTGTAGACTCCTCCAACTCAGCCGATGGCGCCTGAGACTCAGACTCAGCTGCCTTTTGGGATTTGTAACATCTTTGCTAAAACACAAAAAAAAATATCCAACATATTACACCACCACTTTAAATCCCAATCTCACTTAACCCTCCACCTCCATTTTACTCCACAGATACAAATGACAAAAGATTATCCAATTTTTTACCACTAATGAATTTGCTGCAACGCTGCTAGAGCGTATCAATCCACTTCTGCTCTTTAGTAAAACACTAGCGTTTAAGCTCATCGTAAGAGATTCTACACTTAACTAGTCAATAATTAATCCTAATCAAAAATTTAACCGAGTCTGTCCCAATACAGCATTGACTTCAGGTCACAAGGTCCCGGATCCTCCAAATGTCCAGCAGTTCACATGACATCACATGGCTTGATGATGGTGTTATGTACATTCAGTCCAGCTGATACTACAAATCCACATGTACCTAAATGCACCTTACCCACACATGCTTTATCCATGTGTACGCCTATGTACAATTGTACATAAGAGCAGCAGGAAACCATCCATAAGATATATCCTTTGCCTTTTACTATGTACAATTCTACTAGCCTTTCTGCTAAGCTATGCTATGTTGTACGTACTACTCTGCATCTGCATAATCTGCATTTTGCATAATATTATCGTCTTTATAAAAAGAGATGCATAAGATTGATAAAGGGATATTGATACTCGTATTTAATGATCCCGATATACAATTTATGTTAAGGATAAAACGAAAGGATTGACGGCTTGATTTTTTAATGTGATAACTGTATACACGTTCGCACTCGCACCACTAAATCCTAAGTCTTGGTATGCATTCTTCATTTTAATCTGGAAGGAGATTGGGATTCTCCAATGGATTTGTGGGAGAAATGACCTAATGACCTTGTTTCCATTTTGGCTATAATGAAAAGGATGGGCTCGTTACAAATGCAGAGATGAGAATCTATATTATAGTAAAAAAGTATAGTAGTGAGAGGAATATCGAATATCTTACAACTTTTACAAATAGGTATAAGTTCGTAAAAGGGGATTGAAAGAATTGATTGTAATAGTAATTAGAGGATTGTATAGGGAGCATTGCATTTTCGTATCAATCAAATGAAGCAATATAATCAATTATGCACTTCGCAGTTGAAATCAATTTGTTCACATATTCCTTGATTCATTTATTAGCAGCAGTAGTCAATAAGATGACAGTTACTTATTCAGTTTTTCGGTAAACTTATCCAAAAGTAGGTATGAATTTAAAATATATATTTTATGGATGAGATTAGCAGTGGAATGATGTATAATGAATGAGTGACGTTCTCATCTCATGTAAAATTATACAATTATATCATGTAAAATTACATTAACTTCTGTTTAAAACTTCTTCACTTGAATATTTCTAGGATATTTAAATGTGTTAAAGTTTTTAAAAGCAATTTTCATGGGTCCGTTTCCTAGAATCTTTCATGCTTGATCCAGATGAATCCAGAATTTACATAATTGTGTACAAAGTTGGAACTTTGATACTTGTATAACTTGTATGCATAAAATGAATGAAACTCTAAATATTTTCTGAATTCGAAAAGGTTTGACTAAAATTTCTATACTGGTATTTGAAACAGATCAAATTATACTTGTACAATGCCGAAACGGACTAAGGAAGATTTACATAGCCCACGAATTTTATACAGTATACAGTGTTCATATATAATGTCTGTTTAATATGTTTAAGATAAAAAGAAGCCATCGGAACATTAACGAGTTTAACCCTTTTCCTTACATACCTGGCTTAAACGTTTTATATTAAGGAAAGGATTGATATATTAAAAATGTATGCTTTATCTGGTTATTTGTATTATGAAGTAAAACTAACTTGGGAAATAGATGACTTTTTAGCAAATAAGATAAAACAATAACGTTTCTACATTTCTGCACAGAGCAAACCACAGCCTCTCTGTATTCTACTGTATACATGTACTCCTTGTATTCAAACAACTTTTGACGGCTACGTATTTTTTATTGAAATGTTTATGCATAATGGCATATTCAATATTAGGATAGGACTTCGTAACTTGTAAATGGGTATATATCGGGATCGGGTGTTCTGTTTACATACGTCGGTCTACTTTATATACATAGATATACATATACATCGCTTTTAAGTACTCAGATAAAACATGATACAAAATTGAGGTTAAAAAATACACAAAACGTTCATGCGAACATTTGTATGATATCATATTTTCGCCATTATTTTTGCAAATAGCAATACTATTGTGCAGAAACGTTTATGAACGAACAATTGTTTTAACCTGGAAGGTTAACTCAATGTGGAATACAGAACAGACGCAAAGTATAAAAGACAAGAGACAAAGGTAAACTCAGCATCACACACAGTTTTCATTTCTTCCTGAGGAAAGCATTACAGCAAAGAGACAAGCACTCAACTTTTGTCTAAAACCAAAGGGTGGATTAAAACACTGGTAAAGACTCAAAATATCAATCCCATTATTTCCTTTATGCATTGCACCTTAATACATTCTATTTTATTCTAAAATCTTATTTTTAAATATTTGCAAAATGTTAGGACTAAAAATGGACAGCAGAGACAAGACATCATCTTATTCCTCCAGCAATTCTGGACAAGCAAATCGCACTAATCAGTGTAATCCAAATCATCAGCCAAACAGGTCCTGGACACCAATCTGGGTATCAAGGGACAGGAACACGGTCTGATGTGAACAATCATGCAAATCAAATGAACCCCAACAATTCCCGATACCAGAGTAAAAAGTGAGCGTACCTGGGGAGGAAAATATTGCAAGAAATGTATAATTATAAACATATTTTCATTGGTGCAATAAAAATATCAATTTAAAATAGTAATCGAATAATTATTTTAAAGCGTGTTTTAGTTTTTTATCATCATGCAGTTTAAAATGTTATGTTAGTGTAGAAATGATAATTTAATTCACATATGCATTTGGCATTTTAATTGTGATTGTGAGCACTCATTAATACTCATTCGTAGCACACTGACACATGCATTCATCCATTGCTTGAGCATTGTTGAAAAATTAAATACTTTGATGAAAGCACTGTCACACAATTACTTTTCATGAAAACAAAGAGTTTTTTATTACTTTGGTCTAATTCGGCCAATTAGCTTTCATAATGGAAAGCATCGTAAGCACTCAAAGTCCAAAGTATGTCGTGTTGTTTATATGTATGTATTTTCAAATTAGTTTCATAAACAATATTTTTCAGAAAATACGGATAGAAAAGGCTCGTCGATATTGGATAGCTTGGAAAAAAGCCACAGAAGTTGTAAATATTTTTTATTACATAAAATGAACCGTGTTGTGAGCTGGCCATTGTTAAAATGGATTCTAATCACAGTAGTAACGATAATTCATAGTGCAGATGCAAACACAGATGGAAAACCAGAAGTAATTTTGAAGGGCGACCCTGAAGATGTCAAAGAAGATTCGCAGCCAGGAAACGTTGCAAAGCGTACGGTGAATTTTTATTTACAAAGATTTAGCAATGAACAACTTTTTACAGGGTATTGTAAGGGTTTAACTATTTGATATATATTTAGGTGAGCCATCTGGAAGTAAGAAGTCATTCGTTGCAAATTCGGTATACTTGAAGGAGGCAACTGGGTCCGTCTCAATGGCAGTCGCTGTTTTAAATGAAGAGCTACAGGAAGAAGAACACTATTTCAGATATAGAAAGACTGTCTCGTGGTCTCAGACCTCCAAAAGGTCAAGGTCCTGCCAAAATGAACAAAACAGTAGGAAGGTATATAACTAAAGGTTCAAGCCTGAAGTGCGATTTCGTTGGAAATCTCGCCATTAAAGATAGCTGTGCAAAGTATTATATTTGTCCAAAGTATGGGAATATTATCAAAATAGATAAATTTTTGTTGTTAAATTGACTATTCAGATCTTTAAAAATATATTTCCTTAATATATGCAAATGCAGGAAAGGTGCTAACGCCAACTTTGGGACATGCTCCAGTGGCAAGGCATTTGACCACCGGAAACGTACTTGTTTAAATCGTAACGAAGCTGTGTGTAGTTCCAAGCGTAATTACTTCATCTTTTAAAACGTTTATTGAAAGAAAATTATTTAGTATACCATTTGTAAAGTTTTAATGCAAACACATCATTTCCTCAGAGGTATGCCCGAATGACGAAGTTAAGTATCCAGATGCCCTGAACAAAAACGCGTACTTGCAATGCAAGAATGGCGTTCCATATCCAAAAGTAATTGGCAAAGCATAAAAATAAATTTGATTTTTTTGTCAAAGCTTGCTCTAAAATTCTGTATCTTACAGCTCGCCTTAAAATGTATTGTTTTCCATTCTTTACAGAATTGCAAGCAGGGCATGACTTTTGAACAAACTGAATGTGTCAAACAAGGCAAAAAGGAAGAGCCAAATTTACAATCAAGCAACAACCCTGCAGGTGTTGCTCAAACAAATTCACTTTTTAACTTCAATTCAAATGCTAACGTATTAGGAAGGTAATTCTTCAGAAAATGTTTTCTTATTATCAATATTATCAATGAATTTTTTTGAGTAACGAAGAAGTCACAATATCAACAAACCTGGAAAAATATTTGTTAAAGGCTTATTTAATAAAAAGTACATTTTTATAAGATTCCTTCATATTCTGTGGACAAAACAATATTATGATGAAAATAAATTTAAACAAACTAAGTTCACATTCGTCTTAACTTTATTGTGTACGTGTGCATAAGATTTTATTACGATAATATATAATATTTTGATAACTTGAAAATCAAGTTTTGGCAAGTTTCACGAATGATGAATTTTGATTTTATTTTATTACTTGGATGAAATGATATCAAAACTTTGTGTTTCTTCAAGAGGTTCTTCTTCTTCCTCGTTTGAAGCTTTATTGGAAATGGATCGTGGGTCTTTTCGGTGCCCTCGAGGCCTTGTATTGGAGTTAGTTTTCTTAGTCTGAGGTGGGCGTTTTTTGCAAGTTTGTCCCACTGTGTCGTAAATGAAACCTTTTTGACAGGAGATTGGGTAAGGTACTCCATCCCTACACTGCAAGTAAACTGTGTTATCCATCGTGTCTGGATACTTTGGATTACCGCGAGATGGACAGATCCCTTTTAAGTATAAAAAATTAATTAGTTTTAACAACTAAAGTTTTTGCTGCTATTTATTCAATAATTACATATTTCAAACCTTTAGATTTGCATTCAGCTTGATTTTGATGTATGCAGGTGCGTTTCTTATGATCAAAATATTTTCCTATTGGACACGTCCCAGTATTGGAATTTGCACCAATCCTGTACATTGCAAAACATAATCATACAATTAAAAAATTTTGTTTCATAATAAATGGGTTTGTAGTAATTTTAGTCTTATGCTCTAACCTGGGACAAATGATATATTTTACACACTCATCCTTAATCCCCAGATTTCCCACAAAATCGCATTTAATCCTGATATGAGTATTTTTTTTGGGGGGTACTTTGTTGCCCTGCAAGCCTCGACCTTGTGTTTTTAGCACCTTTTTGCGCTTGTTTGGAACTTCATCACTGGCTGGCTCAGTAGGGGCAAACGAGATTGTTGCTGGAATTATCTCGGGCACTGATCTCCGAATCTTCCTTGGTGCCGATCTTCAGGAACTTTCTGAGTGTTGATCTACGAAACTTTCTGGATGCTGATCTCCGGAACTTTCTTGGAGCTGATCTTCGGGGTTTCTTGGCTATTGCTCTAACTACCTTCTTAGGTGCTGGCTTAGAAACATTGTTGGAAATAGACCGAGGGTCTTTCTTGTGCACATGAGTGCTATTCTTTTGTACTTGAGTATCCCTCTTCTGTAGTTTAGTATCCTGAGTATCTCTCTTGGATGTTTTTTGGGTGCCCTTCTTCGGTGGAACTGCAAAGTTCTTTTTAGTTTTTACTGGGATAACATCTTTGTGTTCTGTCTTGTTATCCTTCTTGGGGTTTAATGGATGAACCTGTTTGTTTTCTTTCTTGTTATCCTTTTTGGGGTTTATCGAGGAAACTTCTTTGTGTTCTTTCTTGTAATTCTTTTTGAGGCTTACTGGGGTGACCTTTTTGTGCTCTTTCTTTTTATCCTTCTTGGGGTTTGCTGGATGAACATCTTTGTGTTCTTTGGTATTTTTTTTCTCCGGGTTTGCTGGGTGGACCTCTTTGTAGATCTTTGGTGCTTTCCTTTTTGGGTTTTGCTGGGTGGACCTCCTTGTGTTCTTTAGTGTTTTCCTGTCTGGACTTTGCTGGATGAACCTCCTTGTGTTCTTTCGGGATGTCTTTTTGAAGTTTTCCTGGAGAGACTTTTTTAGCCTCTAACGGATGGTCTGTCTTGGGTTTTGCTGAAGCGACGTTTTTGGGTGGTGGCAACGAGCTCTTTACTTTTGCTGTACCTAAACAAATGCAATATGATTCATTGGCGTTGATTATAATTAAGTTAAACAGTTCGATAAAATTTGTAGCATTGATATTATATGTTAATAGTACTTTTGTGAGTCTTCTGAATATTCAAATTTTTACTGTCTCCTTTAACTTGTTTCTTTCCATTCCCTTTTCCAGCCTTCCCTGGCTTTGCCGGAAGTCCATGTAACTCGCAAATTGATAGTATTACTATCACAATAACAAATGCAAACTTAATGTTCATAATTTAGATGACTGTAAAAAAACTACATATATGCAACATAAAAGTAAAATGTTAGTAATAAAAGTAAGTTTTATTCAAAAAGTTGAGAACATTTTTTTAGTGAAAATAAATAATTATTGTTATATGAATTATATACAAGGACATTGCTATTGTTCGATTTGCCTTGAAGTTAAAAGATTTTAATACATACTTTCCGATACAAACTCTTTCAAACAAACAAAACCAGTTGAATCAAAGGACATGACAAATAAAACGTTACTTAGCACGTTCATGATATAATTAAGAATTACAAATATACAAGCTTCATACTAAATATACATATAATATCATTATATATTCCGTTTTTAGTATTTTTAAACTACATAACACACACGAATATTTAAAGAGAACATAAAATTTCACAATCAATCAACTATTTCTTCCTTGACACGAATAAGATCAGATTGATTTGATGAAGACTCAAACGTTTGGTTGGATGACTCGTGGAAATGACTACAGCTAGATGGTTCGGAGGCAGGAACAATGTTGCTTGTAGATCCAGGTTCGCACTGTCCAGACTGGCTTGAGGGACCCCCTCCGAAATATCCTCTTTCACCTTCCTTGCTACATCTGGCAATGCTATACAAAACTAAAGGGACTTGCAATGCCCTTGATTTGTATACTTTAATTAAATGGAGGAGAAAATTTGAAAAGAGGAGCTCCAGGGAGAGGAACGTGCCTAGACTGCCTGAGCTTCTCAGTAAAAGCTCCATTTTCAGTTGGGACCTAAGAGAAAGACAATGGTTGGCCGGAATGAATTATTTGAACTTGACATTAAAAAAATGCTTTAAGCAAGATATTCTTTTTATAAACTCACATGTATTTTAACCATCGCAAACTCAAATCCTGACACTCTTTAATTACTGCATTGACAGTGCTATCCCCATCTTGAGCTGCGCGGACATTGCTACTCATGCCTAATCTTTGGTCCACTAAACCAACTAGCCACACAGACCAAGGCTCGATGGCATCAGGGCCAAGATAGAATCCTTTTCAGACTTTCATGCACATTAATATCCATCTCATCAACGTTTACAAACTCTTTGACATCTAGAAGAACGCTGCGAAAGTTGATTCGGTTGAGGTCGGAAAGTAGTTGAGCAATCGAGTTTGGACTTTGCATGGAGTCACGAGCAGCTTGAGCAGAAAGATTTAGAGAGATCCAGGATTCCAACTCGAGCTTGAATGATTTGATTAAATCCATTTTTTGCTTGATAAACTCAGGATCGTAAGAGGTGAGTGCAGAGCTGAGCCATTTCTCAAGGGAGCGAGTGAGCATATGATATTCTTCGAGAAGTTGAACTAAAACATTAAAATACTCGTTTGTTAGTATAAGAAATCATAACAAATTAAAAATTTATAATGCTAATCATTAATATTTTCATACAAGGTAACTGCGCAATAACATTTGGCATCAGCACACTCAGAACTTGATCGTATGTGAAGGCATCCAAGTTTTGAATGGCAAAACAAATCTCTGGAACTTTTGTGAGGGCTACCAGTGCTTCCCTTCAAACAGCAAGTTACAAGTATACAGACAATTAGTAATATATTATTAAGAAAGATAAACTCAGGATCGTAAGAGGTGAGTGCAGAGCTGAGCCATTTCTCAAGGGAGCGAGTGAGCATATGATATTCTTCGAGAAGTTGAACTTAAACATTAAAATACTCGTTTGTTAGTATAAGAAATCATAACAAATAAAAAATGTATAATTCTTATCATTAAAATTTTCATACAAGGTAACTGTGCAATAACATTTGGCATCAGCACACTCAGAACTTGATCGTATGTAAAGGCATCCAAGTTTTGAATGGCAAAACAAATCTCTGGAACTTTTGTGAGGGCTACCAGTGCTTCCCTTCAAACAGCAAGTTACAAGTATACAGACAATTAGTAATATATTATTAAGAAGCATTTATAATGACGAATGAGTAATAAACAATACAATTCCAAGAATTACTTGCTAATCCCATGTGTATTATATGCACAGTCCTCTTTTCGTTGCCAAAACCGGTGCCAAATTCTTTCCAAATTATTTCGGATTTTAAAAAGCTCAGCAGCTTCCAGAATATCCTAAAACCCAACATTTAAAAGAGACAAATGAATGTTAATACACAAACAGCAAGTTACAAGTATACAGACAATTAGTAATATATTATTAAGAAGCATTTATAATGACGAATGAGTAATAAACAATTCAACTCCAAGAATTACTTGCTAATCCCATGTGTATTATATGCACAATCGTCTTTTCGTTGCCAAAACCGGTGCCAAATTCTTTCCAAATTATTTCGGATTTTAAACAGCTCAGCAGCTTCCAGAATATCCTAAAACCCAACATTTAAAAGAGACAAATGATAATACGTCCAGTGCTTTATTTAAATATCATGTGAAAAATGATTGCATCATAAGGCAATTTTGTTGGTTACCAAACAATGTTTCCGGTAAACTTCCGCAAAGTAGAGCATATCTTGATAAGATACTCCGTCCGGTAAGTAAAACTCACTGACAGCAATATCTGGAAAGGATGCACATCTGGAAGCCAAGGTATTTCTAGAAAGATATCAAAGTTACATTGATTTATCGAACGCATATTAATTATGAAAAAAAGTAAAGAATATGTAATATGTACTCTCCTTACCTTAACAGAATTATAATCAATTTGACCACTGCTACCCACTTCCAATTGGAGTCCTTTACCCCCTCCCATACCACAAATGCCCCCTTGCATCGCCAAAATCTGGGTCTTTTTACTTCGTTTACCATTCGTACGTGTTTTCTTGCTTAAATCGGGGTCTTCAAGCAGTAAAGTAGAGCTATCCTTAATTCGAATCCCACAATAGTGGTACTTAGAGTTCCCTGGAACGCCACAGACTTTAGCAATGTTTAAAATCACCAGATACAACTTAAGCTATAAAAGTGTCTTCAATTTATACCTCTAGTTCCCAAACGCCTCGTAGTTAATCCAACAAACACGGAGCGAATCAATTTCCCAAAGCTGGCGGCATTTACAGGGTCAAGTCTCAACTCTGCACAATGTCTCAAGTAATGACCATACATTAGTGCTCTTGGCAAGCTGTTCCCCTCACTGGTCTCGTAATTCTGAAGAAGCCAATTGACAGTGACTGGGCTACTTCCCATTGTTGCAGCAATTGCTTCCAGCTGATGAGCATTGATTGGTTTGGCAGAATGGTCATTCCCAGTCAAAAGTACAATCTGTTCTTTGTTCTTGAAAGACTTCTGAGATTTGCTACGATGCTGTCTATAACCTGTAACACCACCAGCCATGGTTCCCTTATTACCTCTTCCTACACGATTAGACCCTTTCTTTCCTCCTCCCCGTCGTCTTCGCCCACCATACTCTGAATCTGAGTCGTCTAGCTGGAAATCTGAGTCGGATGAGTCATCAGAGCTTGGTGATGAGTCAGCGTCTAATTCAAAATCAGAGTCACTGCATTCCGAGCCAGCGTTAGAACTTGACGAATCTCTTCCTCCACCCCTTCTACCGCCGGTTCCATCTTCATCGTCGTCTTCATCTTCTCCTGGATCCTGAACTCGTGTATAAAGAGGAGATGAACAACGGGAAGAGGCATTTGGTGACATTAAAGATTCAAGAATAGGACACTCCAGTTGTGGAAGTGATGATGTAGTAGTTCCAGCAGCTATTGTCATTGACACTCCAGTTTGATTATGACGAGTCCTCTTATTCGCATTGAATAACGCAGTGGCCATTGTGTCAGCTTGCTGCTCTATTGCTGAAATGTCGTTCAAGAAGTTGGCGGATGCTGGAGACATTTCGTTCAGTTTTTGGTTCTCTGAATCAAACGATTGCCCTTGGCTTCCACTGACCATTACTGCAAGATATTTTAATTATTAAAAGTACATTTAAACATTTGTAATTCATAATAAGTTCTCATTTGCTGGTTGATCCCTTACAATCGCCCAACACATCAGTAATGGCATCCATTGAAAAGATTGGCGGAGAAGTTGTCGTAATCAAATTATTCCCCATGGCAGAACAGTCAGCCCTTCTGGACGCTTCTGGAGTAGACAACATACCATCGCGACCTTCTTTTCTTCCTATCCCGCTTTCCCGTTGTAGAGACCCTTCTGGAGATACAATTTCTTGTTTCACTTGACCTAAAGTCGCACCAAACTCATTGCTGCCTGGCATTGATCCACACTTGTGTTGGGATGGAGGGGATGACCGTTTACTGCGCGTCTTTGATGGTGGCATGATTTTAGGTGGCTGATAACCTATAGTTAATCCACATAAAATACACATTACTAATCATTTTTAATATTATCAAATCAAAACAAGGGAATTTAATAATACAATTTAATTGGCAAGCCAAGCACATACCTTTAAGTTTCACAAGATCCTAAAACACCCAACTTGATTTTAAAATATTTTACTGCAAAAAGAATTTCTCGAACTGAAAAACTGAACCAAAGTTTAGAATAGTTTATTTTCTTCTTTACAAGTTTTGCATACGAACTAAACAAAGGGCAAACTGTCAGGAAACCGGCAGTGGCAGTTTTTAGGTTCACGTACAAATATATTGGATTTGAATATATTGAGTAAACGTATATTTCAAAGGCGATATAGAGTGGCGGCAGCGTTTAACTTATAGCGTTTAGCTGTTATGTATACTATACTAACGCATCAAATCAAGCGCATTTAAAAGCATTTCCGTAACATAACATGCTTTTACGTACACCGTTTTTACATGTGATAAAATTACATACATTTTGACGCTCTATATCTTCCTTTGCCTTGTTGCATGCAGGCAATGTTTATGATGTTACCAATTACAGAATTAATTGCATTTAATTAGATG
>JAHZNG010001120.1:0-19778 GCA_027744375.1 Orchesellides sinensis
TTTTTTTACAAGGTTCCGTGAAAAATCCCATTGAAAATTGCACAAATAACTACGTATTGCATTTTCTCTACAAAACGGGCAACAAATCTAAACTCTAAACTAGAGTTTTGGAATTGGAACTAAATGGAAACATCATAAAAATTAGTAACACAGTTCTTTACAAACCTCTTGTAGTTTACAACTAAATTTAAATTAATACAGCAAACTTAGCACTCTTTTTTGTATTGGGAAAATCACCTTTTTACTATCCAGAAATTCTCATTCAAGAAATGAAGCTAAAATTTATAACAAATTGTTGTTTAAATTGCACTTTTACAAAATTCCTCTAATTAATCCGATCTGTCCCTGTCCCCATAATTAGCTAGGTTGGTTTAAATAAGGAAATAGTGGCGTGTAGTGTAGCGCAGACAAAATCAAATGACTAAACGGTATTAATTCGCTTTTTATGTTAGTAGTTTAGTTTATCACGGTAGCACTTCTCCTGACTTTCTCCGATCTTATGTATCTTTAACATTATGTACATATATTACATATGCATGCATTACAGATGGGTACACTCCTTGCTTTCTCCAAGACCAAGACCCTCGTTATCTTTTCAAGACGTGGATAACTTTATAAACTATTTACACAATCCACAAAAAACTAGAACAGCGCTAACTTAATTACAACTTTGTTAGGTAACTTGCTCCATTTTCCATCTATCTACACTTTCATTAGGAATCGTGATTGGCGTCTTCACTTTTATTCTACATTTACTTATCATATCATTTACCTTAGATATCCTCCGTTAGGGATCTTCTACGAGACTAAAGCTGTTGCTAAATGTAGTTTCACTAAGTAAATACAGATACTGAGTACAATTTACAAGTAGACTACGCTACGGATTATTCAACTTCAACTATTTATGACTGTCATATCCGATCGTTTGGTTGATAACTTTGCTGTGCAAAATACGCCAGCTCTTTCCAGTATGATTTTTTCACAAATCTATTAAGACAAAAAGACTAGCGCCTCCAAAAATCCATGTTATTAATAAATCCCTAATTACATGTCACATTTTTATCTACCTGTCCTTGTATTTTTTTTGTAGTCAATTTTTCAAAAGCTCCATCTGTAAATTCTTTTCGAGGCGATTGTTTAATATGTAATTTAATCAGGCTTTCCCCAAAACTTCTATAAACTAACTAAATTGCCTACATTTAACTTGATATTTAAATCTATGGTAGATTCTGGATGATAATAATAAAGTTTGTAATGAGACTACTTAATCACATTTTAAATGGATTACGATTACACGTTGATTTTTACAACTACGGCGAGAGCGAACGCGCATTTGCGAAAACTTAAAAACAAAAAAAGTTGGGTTTAACGAAACAAACTGCGATATTTATGGATTATCTAAACGCTAACTAAAGTGTAAAAATAAATGTGTATAGCTATTTTTTAGCCATTGACAAAACGATAACAGAGAGGGTCACCTAGCGTTGAGCCCGCATCAATCAATATGTAGTAAAGGAGCCGCTGGAACCTCTGTCCCTGGAGTTGGAGGCTGGATAATGACAGCAGGTCCAGTTCCACTAACGCTGCTACCCTTACGATAATTTTCATACCAAGGGAAATTGCTCCAGCAATTGCTGCGTCGGTACAGTGGATGAACTGTGAACGCAGGCGGACTCCGATGTGAGAGGAGTAATGCCTTGGTAATTATGATTCTGCAGACCTGTTGTAGCTGTAGTGGCAGTGGTCAGTGTCGTCATTGCGCTTGCCGTGTCGCTCTCTTGAAATACTGCATATTCAACGAACATGCATAAAATAAAAAGAAAGAAAACGTAAAAAATCAAATACAAAATTTTAACGTAAAGAATAATAAACCCCAACAGATAACAAGATTGTTAAAGAAGCAAAGCATAACAGACTTAAGTAAAAAATGTATACTTTTACAAATAGAGTTTCGCTCATGATCATAGAATCCGGAAATTATTATTGTGATGTCACCTAAAGATCTACAATGTAAATTTGTACAAGTTACAGTTAGACTACAGCTCTTCGTCAACTTTTAAAATCGACTCTAAACATCATCTTCTATGATTTTTGTTATTGCTATTAGTTCTCAAATTCTAGTCCTCTTGTTTTTTCTTCTCCTTTAAACTTAGGTTTAATTAAGATTTCTACATTTTTTCACTAAAGGTAGGTATAAGTACTTTCTCGTTTTATACTATCAAAATTCGTTATTAATTGCTCGCATTTATCTTTCAAACTCAAATACCATCAATATAACCTCTCACAAAAATTTGGATATGTGTCTGGATGGATTCACTACGCACTAATATTCGATTGAGTATTCATAAATATATATACCATATCGAAGCCACGCTGCTATGAATGTACTATGTACAATATTAGGAATCTTTTTCGTGAATGTTAAAATTAATAAAGTATGTTAGCAGTTTTGTATACGAACAATAATTATACAATATTATGTATACACAGGTAAAATTTCCTCTGCAAATTTTTTCCGCGTCTTGAGCCGCCTATTGGAATTTCCATAAATATGCATACCATATTATTGTTATTACCAATTTAAGAGAAAAATACATGATTTTTTAAACATCGAAAATCCTCAAATACATTTTTTCTACTAATTATTTTAGTTTCCGCTTGTGTATTGGTGTCAGTTATTTTTTGAATTGCAAGTGCAAAGGTGACGTTTTTATGTGATGATGCAACGGATTCGGATTAATTCGGTTTGACTTATTGACCCCAAACATGGCTACTCTCACGATTTTTAAAACGTAATTACGATTCAGATTAGGATTTATTGTTTAAGCGCAGGAGTCATGATGATGACGCTGCGGAAGCATAGGCTGGCGTTCAGGAGATGCGGCAGAGCTTGAGTTGCGTCGAGAAGAAGCTTTGTTAGAAGAATTATTAGCATTAGCATTGTTTATTAAAGAAGTATAATTGTGATTGAGCCCACCACCACCAGAAGAAATGCTTCCCTCCGCACCTCCACACATCTTGATTGTGGAAGGTGAAGCTGGTAAGATGTTGGTAGTTGAATTAGTAGTAGAATGCTTACGCTTATCCAAAGAGATGATTGATCCAGAATGAGGTTTTTTGGAGTCACCTCCTCCATTACCGTCTGTTCCTCCATTTTCTCCTCCGCCACCTTCTTTCTCTTCTCTTTCCTCAATTCTCTTTAGCATGAAGTAGTCGTAAAGGAAGAGAGCCAAGGCGCATAGTTTGAGTCCGGACAGCACCCCCACGTACTTGTACCGAAAGTCTTGAATATCGTAAAGAAGGCAGCGTCCGCTAACGGCAGGAAGAAGTGTGGAGCACCGTTTCACTTTCCAGAGGAGGCAGGAGGAATCGATTACGTTTCCAAAGATGATAGGGCTTGGGATGTAGCCGAACAGTCGGAAAATCACAAACTGCATGCCCAAGGCAAAGGAGCGCTCCTCGGGTGTCACAGACCTGAGGACTATCATGAGCAAAGGCATTTGCGTCACGGCCACTGTACCCGTCATGAAGAATAGCACGATCATGAAAGGTAACAATGTTTTGCAGGGGGCAGGCGAGTCCACACAGCGACCTGGCGTTACACTTGCACCTCCAGCACCTATTTTAAAGTGAATTTGAATTTAAAAGTCACAACGAATTCTTCATCCTTTGAATAATATGAATTTGTTTGATTAAGATTATGGCTTACATGAGCATTGGGTCATATTCACAGAGCATCCAGCATGACAAGGGCTGTAATAAGTGATTCCATCATGGCACACAAATTGTGGGTCCAGAGAATTGTCACAAGTGCACTCCGTATTGCAGCTATTGGTCAAATTTAACATGTCCACATGAGCATCACCTTCCAGACCATGTCCACCAACAGCACTGACTGGATATGGCACAGTTCCTCCAGCCAAGTTGGGGTTCGAGCATCCCAAAAAGAAGAAGAGCACGTATCCCACTAAGCAAAGCACATTTGTTGTTAGCACAAACTTTGCAGCACCTGAAGGCTTCAGTGCCAACCTCTTCACCAAGTATCCTCCAGCAAATATTCCAAGACAAGCTCCAGGAATAGCTATTCCTCCAACGAAAAGGGATGCTTCGGATTTGCCAAGCTCAAACTGCGTCTCCAGGTATTTTGGAAGGAAAACGACGAATCCGGACACAATGTTCAGTTCCATGCAGCCACCAAGACAGGTAACCACATAAGTCGGATTTGTTATGAGACGCCAAATAGATCTAGGAATGTCTTTGATAGACTGGCCGTATTGCTCCGGAGGTGGAGCCACACTACCCTCATCTCCTCGTTCCTCCCCATCCCCATCCAAATCAACTTCTTGAAGACTATCCTGTTGAGTAGTAGTGGCCAAAGTCTGATCATTGGAAATGGAGGCACTTTCCATCTCCTCCTCTTCATCCCCTTCACTCCCACCAGCTTTTGATATCCTGGGGAATGTTAAAAATGGGAGGCAAGCAATGAAAAGAAGTCCTCCAGCAATTAGATACCCACCCCACCACATTCCAATAAACGAGCCATCCTGTGCGACATTCCCAGAAGGAATAGAGAGGAACCAGGCCCCAACTAGAAATCCAAGAACTGGTCCAAAAGCTGCCATTGCATACACAGTTCCTATGTAAACTGAAGAGGAATCTGGTGGTACATGATCATCAACATATGTGATGCCCAAGGTGAAGAGAGGTGATCCACCACAGCCTAGTAGAAATTGTGCCAACATAAACAGAATGAGGGGATGGCCGTAACTTTGCTCCGTGTTGCTGGTTGTGGTTTTGCCATGCTCATCAACCGTTTCCACTGTACACCCATATGATAACATGAGCTATGGCTGGAGGAACTGTGCCAACATAAACAGAATGAGGGGATGGCCGTAACTTTGCTCCGTGTTGCTGGTTGTGGTTTTGCCATGCTCATCAACCGTTTCCACTGTACACCCATATGATAACATGAGCTCCTCCTTTCTTACAGTTGGATATTGGCTAAACGCATTCGAGTCGTTATTCAGGTGAGGATGATGAGCTCCATTCTCCAGAACTGAACCAATTGCTGCCCCATTGTTATTATTATCCATTCCAGATATAAATTTAGAGGATTGGGGATTTTGTGAGTGGCAAATGGCATTCCTCATTTCTGGTCGCATAACTGCCATCACTGAGGATAATGAGGCGTTTTTGTTGTTTTCATGACTGTGATGAGATGGTGGGTGAAAAGCCGGAGTGAGGAATTCTGGCAGTGTGAAGACAATACAGCCCACGACCATGACTAAAACACCCATGGCAATCCACCTTGGAATATGGCGCTTTGCTCCAAGATAACTTACGAACATGACAGTTATTACGTTGCCCATTTCATACGAGCTGGCAACCATTCCCACAAATCTGGACGGGATCTCGAACCTTGACTCGATAGTTGTGATCACAGAGTTGACATAGCCAGAGGCAACCCCCTGCTGTAATGTTACCAACAGGGCCAGGATAAAAACGAAGAATTTAATGTTAGCCAGCTGCTGGAAACATTGGGGAAGGCCACAAGGCCCCAGTCCACATTCCATTGAGTCTATGCTTGCAGTGTCATGTTTCTTCTTAAACCTCTTCTCCTTCCTCAACTCTTTCATCCCCTTCTTACCAGAGTCCACCGACTTCCTTCGGAGATTCAGGGACTCTTGCCTAGAAAGAGGAGCTAGTTTTCCAGTGGTCAAAACTACTTCTGGGGAAAGTGGCCTTGGCTCGGTGGTATCAGGCGAAAGGCTGCGTAACGGTGGAGTGTGATGGTAAGGGGCATGGTGATGGTGATGATGGGCAGATGCAGATGCATCCAAGTCTCTCAAAGAAGACCAAGCCACTGCACCCATCCCCACCATTGGTAAACATCCTGAGAGTGCCCTTCTATGACCCTTTTGCCAATTAGAGTTAGCGTTAGACGATGCGGGGAGTATTCCATGTGGATGAGCAGTATTCGGATGTGATGGCCTTGCCTCTAATTGACTATGATGAGATTGGTGGGGTGGACTTATTACCCCACCATACGAGTGACCACGCCGATGACCCCGGTGTCCTTTGTATAGCTGAGGATGATGGTGGGGATGTGATGAGCTGCCTATCACAGATGCAATGGTGGATGTGACTGAGCCTGTTCCTGGGGTCACCCCACTGCTACTCATTGGGGTAGCAGCCGGTGTACTCCCACCCTCACTCCCCTGTAAACCCTGTTGACTCTCTGGTGTTCCTGCCTGAGACGCCATAGCTGCATTGTACCTTTGAATGGTTTGTCCGAGTCGGGAGGACATTTTCTCTGCAAGAATGCAAGAAACAAAGGAAACGTGAAAGATTGCAATATGAAACTTAGAGAATGCATGCAAAATTTATGATGCTAAAGTCTAATGAATAATATGAATCTTTTAATCTTGATCATGGTACATTTTATGCACTGTAAATAAGGTACCATGTACTGAAAAGTTGTAATGGGCTGTGATTATGGTAATAATACCGTTTCACGACGGCACACTTTCCCCTACTCGACAACAAGAATTCACTGTTAGATTTGCATCATGAATCATGAGCTCTCAGAGCCCAGTACATAAGCATTAAGAGAAACACGATTCGCATAATATTCGCATCCGCAATCCGCATCATTATAAT
This sequence comes from Orchesellides sinensis, assembly GCA_027744375.1. NCBI lineage: Eukaryota > Metazoa > Arthropoda > Collembola > Entomobryomorpha > Orchesellidae > Orchesellides > Orchesellides sinensis. The sequence continues at coordinate 6,661 of JAHZNG010001120.1, forward strand.
CTTCATGCAAAAAACACAACAAAATGTGAAAATCTCTCTGAATGCGCATATACATTGCACGCATATGCCAGGATAGCGTGTAGAATAGAGGTATGTCCAATCTCTATACTCTGTATTGACATGCTTCACACATGATTTTTATTGTTCATTGCAAAAAATATGATCATATCATATCTCTCAGCTTCTCAACCCACACAAAACTCATACATCATAATCAAAACGTATAGCGTAAAACGTATTGGCCGATATTGGGATATCAAGATGAAGAATGAAAGCATCTTGTCGAATTTAGTTTTTTGCAAATTGCAAATTACATTCACATTTCATTTTTGTCTTCAATGTGCCATTTATATTGATTACGTTACTTTCCGTGAAGAGCATTCAAAATTTAAACAACATTTCAATTCAAACATGATCTCCTGCTTCACTGAATATAAAAGAGGTTAACTTCCCCATTTCGCATATATAGTGAGCTTCTTATGACTCGACATTTCTTATCAATACATCACATGAACACATGTACGAAATAGGGATATGGAAGATGTATATGGATTTTACCTGTTATGATCTAACTGGGTTCAAAATGATTTGGTTTGACTGGAGAAAGGGATGAAACGTCCACATCCGTCTCCACTTGTGTAAGTCTTTACGTGCGACTGGAATAAAAAAGAGAGTCGATTCAGTCGATGATGGAATTCAAGCTTGCGTAAATTAATCATATCGTCATATCGTAAGAGATTCTTATTCATAAACCATGTAGAATTTCTACACACATATACATACATACATAAATAGAGCAATTCACTGACACATTGTGATTCTAAAATGAATCAAAATCCTTTCATTGCAGAACTGCTGCTTAATGCTATAAAAATGAATTAGGATATGACAAGTAATTTACCGATAATAAAAGTGTTCCAATAATAAGTTTATTGATAGTTTTGCATTGGAATGTATATATAGCTTTCCTCAGTTGTAGACTTTTTAAAAACGAATCCTTGTTTAACTTTTTGCAGACGCTATAATTAATTTTTGGGTAAGGAAGAGTCTATTCAATATTTCATATCAGCAAGAATTCGTAGCGGACTTGAGCCACAGGTCACTACGATAATGACAAGGTCAACTGGGTTCATATCAAAACCTTAAGATAAAATCATGTTTTTATATATCAGCAAAACTGAAAACCCTCACTAAATCACAATCCGCCAATTAACTCTTTGTGCTTATTACATCCACCAGAATCTAATCTTCTCACAAGAAAGGCACATCTTGGCTTACACGTTTCAAACTTAAAACTGTATTGCCAAATTACCACTGCCACTTATTAGCCCGGATATAAATTTTCATCATGTCTCTATCTATTTTTAATCATTTTCCATTTCCATTGCATGCGTTTCTTTTGTGGTCACAAAGCTTTGGTAAAAAAGGCTATTGAGATGTGTAACGAATGGCAGTTTTGTTGGCTTCACTCCCTCTTTTTTTGGTCAGAGAAGAATTCACCTCAACTTTGGAACTCGACATGTGCAACTTTTTTTAGTATTATCATCTAATCTTAGTAATCTTCGCCTGCTGCATGCATTGCATGTTCGATCGTTAAGAGGATAAAGGATTACATAAAAAGGTAGCAAATAATCTAGTTTTAGACCAGAGAAAACGGCAAACTCGTATGAATCTATATTACATAGCTATATGAACAAATATCCATAGATAGTATGCTGGCCTTTGTTAGTCTTCAACTTCAAACCTATCCTTCAGCCACACCAGATTCATGACTTATTCATTCATATTGTGATGAATGATGCTGATCAGGTTCAGAATACCTATCAGGTTTCACCACTCAAAAACCAGTAGGTACCTCCTTAGTTACCTAAGTTTACGGTCTACGTGAGTCAGTCAAATCCAATACTATTTATGCAGTTCTTTTGCAATGAACCAAAAACAGAGTTGGCCATGGTTAGCTTCAATGATCCTGGAGAACCAAAAGGAATACAAGTATTTTCTAGTATAGGTATCCATTATTATAAAATGGGTTCCCTCTCTAAACTGGAATTCATGTCCATGACGTACTTTACACTTGGCTTAAAAAGAATACTCATTTCCTTACACTGTAAAACCACATGCCACTTGCTACCACTCTCTCGTCGACACACCAGGCAGATTTACTAATATATTATCCCTACATATGTCCCGTCGTAAAAATAATGATCTCTCTATTCTTTTCTTCTTTTTTCTTCAAGGATACACATTTACATGACCATATAATCATAACCGCAAACATATTATGCTTAATTTAGTCTATTTAAAACTAAACCTATAATTGCAATGATTACTAATCTATATTTACACATACCATTTAAAAAACTTCTATTGGTTTGACGCAAGCTTATGTAAACTAAAGTACAAATTGTAAAACGAAGAATTTAACATTTTTTCACACATTTTTATTTGTCTCACCTGTATCTTCTGAGCAGATATTATATATTACGTGAGAACGGAAGAATGCATCTCAATTAGCTGTGTGCATGATTCACACAGGATGCATAATGTATTCTATGGATATGGTGATGCGAAGCCACTAAAGCTCAAAAAAAAGTCAATAGGAGATAATAATGAGAAGAGCTTTTAATCTTGTTTGATGCACTAAACTTCTGTATTGTTCAAGATAAGAAGCTATACAACTTCCTCACTTGGTTTTCATTATTCTTCTCCGTGCCAATAATGTAGGCCCACCGTGACACTGACAATGACAATGAAATTAGTGAAGCTCACTAACACATAGTCACATTTACAAAGATATTATATATTACGTGAGAACGGAAGAATGCATCTCAATTAGCTGTGTGCATGATTCACACAGGATGCATAATGTATTCTATGAATAATGGTGATGCGAAGCCACTAAAGCTCAAAAAAAGTCAATAGGATATAATGAGAAGAACTTTTAATCTTGTTTGATGCACTAAACTTCTGTATTGTTGAAGATAAGAAGCTATACAACTTCCTCACTCGGTTTTCATTATTCTTCTCCGTGCCAATAATGTAGGCCCACCGTGACACTGACAATGACAATGAAATTAGTGAAGCTCACTAACACATAGTCACATTTACATACACCAAGTAGAACATTGAATAGTTTTTTTATAGAATCATTACACCATTTTTTAATGGCAATCAATGGTAACGAGTATAGAGTAGAATTTGTGGGGATGTCAGTCTTGCAGTCTTATTGACTTTGACCTGGCTTCACTTCTCTCACGCTGCTAATGACCAGTGAGTCCAGTCCATAGCCAGGTGAATGAGTGTGTATGATGCTCTGTGTGCGTTTAGTTCATGTGGACGAGATCTCTGAGATCTTCCCAGGAAGGACTCACTATATGTGGGATCACAATCAACATTCACAAATAGCCTCTCTCTACCCTTTACATAATGTCAAACTACGTAGGTTATGCATATAAATGCCACTAAATGCCACTGGGCCTATAAGAATAAAAACACTTAACTAACTTTTGCACACACACCCAAAATCTTTTAGTTTATTCTTTGCCGTCATCAATGATTTATCAAGCAAGTGTGGCAACAATGCTCTTAGTCCTTCAATTCCCTATATTATCTTATAGTCCTCGCCCAAACACAAACTAACAAAAATTATTTAGAGCATTGTTGATTGTTATTATATTTTTTGTCTTCCTTGCACTTCTTATAGGGAATGCTCCATTGAAACTGTGTTCTACGACATTACATGAGAGCAACTCAAAAGAATGCAGGGGAGAATCCTTGAATGAAGAAGAGGTTTTTTATGATGTGTGCTATATTATTATTGCATAACACTTTTTATACAGTCTAATAAAATATTGACATAGTATTAGCTATCCGATCGAAGAAAATCCAATATATAGCTACAAATCCAAAAGTTACTAACAAAACTTTTTTAATGCTTTCCCCACCAAATACTTTATCCTTCAGTCTGCTGCTTTCTACACCAATAATTTATTAAAAAATGATTGATGGCTGAGTAAGTAATATAGAAAATAGAAGATTTCGATTGGAGTGTATATATCAACTCAACTAAAAAATGAAAACTTTTAAATAATATCGTAACCTTATCGTATCGTTATATGTGTAATATGCGTAGAGTTGCAGTATTTAAAAAAAGTGTTAGCCAATCTGCTTAACAACTACCACTGTGCAAAAACTTATACATATAAGAATGCACTCTCTTTCTTCATCTACCTCTCACATAATATAACCCTTTTTCTGATGGAGAAGCAAGAGAATAATAAAAAACAGATCATATGGTAAAGTAAGGTTTTTGTTTGCAGGGTTCAAAAGCAAAGGGCTTTTTCTATAACATTGTACGACATACATATATATTATTCTTCTGTGGAGGATGTAGAGTAGCGTAGTATCCTTTTTTTATTGGTTTTGCTACTACGTCGGGGAGATAAGTAGTATATGTATGTGTCCTCTTATATACTCTCTTCTGACAGTCTGTCTGGGTTTCAAAATACCAATTTCGTTTTTGTGTCTTCTTAGCTCTGGTAGAAGATTATATACATAAAAATCATAGTAGCACATGTAGTAAGTGCAATCCATACAAGCCTACGTGTAAAAGTCCTTATAGGCACAACAAGCCATTTCCTTTTTTACTTTACTGCATTGCATAGCCTATATTGATATCATCGCTCATGAATCCTTCATCATCAGGATACACACTAGCTGTATAAACTGCACCAGGATTTACAGTCAAATTCAACCTAACCTTAACAAAACGGTATACTAGTTCTTCGTGTAGAAGCATTTCATGTTATGGTGTTAGTTTTTTAACAGCAGCACCACCATCACCAGCTTTTCACTCTTCAGCAACACTAATGCTGTTCTAAGTGTACCTAAGTACATTTTGGTATGCATATAAAAAATGCTTCTTGGTTCTCATGAGGTTATAGAACGGAGAAGAAGGAACAAAGACCTGTAAAAAGCTTCTAAGGTACATTTAGTATATACCATGCTAGAATTTCTCGTAAAAACTCGTAAAAGAACGGGAAACCTCTGTACATTCTTATAAATTCTTCAAGAAGGAAATAGAGGTGCATATGAAAAGGTGAATGTACATAGCTAATTGGTCTGCGAACCAAAACCAAGCAAACTTGCTAAGATCTGACAGACTTGACGTTTAAGCCATCTAGATACGGTTCTCAAGACATTTTGTACATACCACTTTTTATACTTTATCCTATTTAGACAAAATACACAAAATTACAAGATAAAATATCCTATCGCATTGAACAAAGTGTAATATAAGCATGGATAAAAATTGTACATATAAAAATGCATAGGCCATTTAGGTACATAAGGAGTAGATAGAAGATATGGGTAAATGGCATGCTATGTTGTAGATGTGGACATGTGCATAGAGCTCTCCTATGGGCTCGTTGGGAAGGTTGTTCTGTACGGATGGGAAGGCTGTGGCAGATACAACGTGGATCTACAAAATACTTACTGTTTCCTGCAAAATAGCTGGTCTTTTCTAATATAACATCTGATCTACTACCTTCAACATAATTTTTTTTCGTAATAAATAATATGTTTAAAAGTAACCTTAAGATTTAAGTGTTGCGCATATTGTTTGTAATAAGTTTGTTTAGGAATAATTTAGTAGATAAAAGTTAGTTTTTGTTAGGAAGGGAAGAAGTGAAGACAGAAGAGTTGTTGTTAACATTCCGTAATTTTTAATTGAAAAAATATTCCAAGAAGACAACGATATAACATATACAGGAAATTTTGTTTGTTGCGTACGTGGAATTTGTATTTGTTTTTGAGAAAGGGTGTTCTAATTAAGTTGGAGTTTGTTAAGTCTGAGTAAATCGAGATCGGGGAGTGGGTGGAAATATTTAAGAGAGAGCGAGAGGTAAGAAATTTGGTAGAATTAAAATTTATATTTTAAAGGAGTAATTGTGGTTCCAATACAATGTGCATTTAGGTCATTTGTAGTGATTATTGTTGATTGTTTGTTTTTGTGATTTGAAGGGGACAGATTGGATGTTATAGGACGAGAAATTGGCTAGTGGAACCAGTTTTTGGTGTGGATAGTAAGTAGCCTTATCAAAGGAGGGGAAGGGTGCCAGTGTTTTTTGAATATTCCAAATATGGTATGTTTATTAAGCCAGGGCTAAGGAATTTATATACTTAGTTTGTTTAAACAGGAACAGGAATGTTTTTAACGTAAAAACTTAATTTTATTAACATGTTTTGGAAATTGTAGTCGTGTCAAGCGGTAGCAGATTTTTTGTCAGGACTCCCATCCAGAGATCCGCACAATTTCCAAAAATGGTCCTCAGACGGTCCCAAGCAGAATATAACAAGAAAACCATCGTCGTATGTTCCCACAAAAGACATCCCATCACAACAAGGTTAGAAGAATGTGATGGAATATAGACTATAGGCGCCAAGTTCATTTGGTGTTCCCAGATAAAAATAATCGATTGTTCAAGAAATAAATGTGAATATTTTTTAACAGTGATAGTCACAGAAAAGACTAATATCCTTCTGAGGTATCTGCACCAACAGTATGAGAAAAAGGCGACAAAACATGGCACGAAACGGGATAGGAAACTCAGGTTCTGCTGATGAGGAGGTTCAGAGGAAACGAGCACGATATGACTGCTAAATTATAATTAGCTGAGCTGCGGGGATGCTGCTAAAAATTTAAACTCCGCTATACTACCACTCTCCTCATCATTAAGTATAGTTTCTAAGCCACACACAAGCAACTTCACGACTACCATTTTCTGCTTTGAAATATTAAAATGCTACATTTACGTGAAGTTGTAAGTTTATTTTGTATTTCTATCATTAAAGATGAATATCAAAGTGTAATATTTAATATTATGCAATACCTCGTTATTATGAAGACCATGAGCTAAAAGCTGAAAATATTGTACGCCAAGAGGACAGAACAAAAAGAACATATAAGGAAAAATTAACCTTTAAATCCTTCAAAAGGAATAAGACCGCTACTTACTGACGCTTATAGATTTTTGTTCCTCCGTTTCTACATCTCTTGTATAACTTTTAAAAACTGTGTAAGGACTAGACGATAGTGTAATTATTTTTGCCAATAATGTTGTTGGTAAATAATAACTCAAGTGAGATAACTGAATGTGAAATGATGCCACATGATGTCTTCAAAAGAGACAGAGGTTGAAATTTAAACAATAAATAGAAATACGGTGGTAAGGAAGCACGTGCAGTCAGCATTCTATCACTTTACAATTAGAACACAACTTTTATTAGTTTTTACATGTTTATTATCATTAAACGATTAATAGTGACTACAATCACGTCTCTCTCATCAGTAATTGTACATTACATACTCTTTTACAGCAGGAAAAGGAAAGAGGAGAAACATATATATAAATTGATCATGTTCGAATGTAGATTATAATGCTGTACGTTTTACATTTTCTACTACCACCACTCCATTATTCTTCAGATGACTTAAACCCATGAATGTAGACAATGCAGCAGACTCCTTTTTAATGGTCATGTTCATATCCAGTTGGCAGAGCGTTAACGTGAGGGTTATGGAACAAGGACCGTTGTCCATCACCCCATGGGAATCGCTATAAATTCAACAAATTAATATAACATATTACTATCAACTATACAAAATTAAAATCCCAACAATACAACCATAGTAGAAATACATTGTAAATATTTTAGTGTTCGAAAATACCTTGTTCCTGATGCGAAGATGTTCATATGGGACAAACTCAGGTTGCTCCGGAGGGCATTCCCATTCGTGCTTCATGTGAAGACCCACATTGACCGTCATTACGACCACACATGGCAGGGCAACGAACAAGGACAAGTTCTTCCATGTCTGGGTAGAGTTGCCTACAGAATAATTAAAAAGCAATATTATTTTAATCACAAATTTCATTTGAACATCATATCTGATCAGCCGATGGGCAATCAGCTGATTCTGCACTAAAATAATTATTTTCTACGTAATTAATAATTAACAAATACCCACCATGACCAGCAGCAGCAGACATACGTCTGGCAGTGGTATGAAGGTTCCTGGAAAGGATTTTGCTCCACATTTTGGAAAACTATTAATTTTTTGTACACTCCAAGAATTTTTATTTATTTGGAAACAGTCTCACAGACTCAACAGCTCCACAACAAGTGAACTGCTAAAATGGAGATTGTTAGGCAAAGGGTAGATCAATACAATTTAAATATAGCGGCTGGCACCCTTCCCATTGTGATATATTCTCACAGTGCCCCATAAAAGTCATAGAAAACGAGCGGGATTTGAATACTGTTTACCTTCATGATAAGAATATATACACCTGGCTGGGGTGCGTTTAGATATTAAGTAAGCCAAGCGAGACGCTTCGAAAGACGCTTTTACAAAAAATTGTATTATTCATGCAAATTAAATTGAGCAATTAATTAAAATTTTGCGAATTTAAGTGTGGCTGGGAGGCCAATAGTTAATTAAAAATGCCAACCCTAATTTTGGACAATGGAGCGTACACTATAAAAGCCGGATATACAACGGTGGATAAGCCAAGGTGAGTGGAATTATATTATTGGTAGCGTTTGAATTTTTTTGGTTAGTATTCTAATTAATAATTGATTTGATTGTCGTTTTATATTTAAATTACAGGATTATTCCAAACTGCATCTCGAAGGCTAGAAGTGAAAGACGTCGTCCCTTCATTGGTGACCAAATAGATGACTGCCGAGACACCTCCGGACTCTTCTTCATCCTCCCCTTCCAGAAAGGTTACATGGTGAACGCCGATACGCAGAAGACAATTTGGGATTACTGTTTTAGCAAGGATGGGCTGGATGTGTCATTTTCGGAAACGGATGTGGTCATTACAGAGCCCCACTTTAACTTTAAAGCACTTCAGGAAGCCGTTTGTGAATTGTTGTTTGAGGAGTATGAATTTCCCTCAGTTTGTCGGACAGCAGCGTCAACGGCGGCAGACTATTGCTACATGACTACTGTGGGTGTTAATAAGAGAACTGTGTGTACGTTGGTGGTTGATTGCGGGTACAGTTTTACGCATGTGGTGCCATACGTGAATGGCGTTAAGGTGACAGAGTACGTGAGGAGGATTAGCGGAGACGATTATTAACGTTATTGAAATTTTTCCTGAAGCTCTCAGAGCTCATTTTTATGATAATATTGTTCTTATTGGAGGAAGCTGTTCGTTTCCTGGATTTAAGGAGAGGGTTTTGCAGGATGTTAGGAGTAAGGCAAGCATTTATGCAGATGTAAATGTTTTCCTACCTCAAAAGTATGTTATGTGTGTATTGTTAAATCAACTCTACTCATAATTTGTTGGTTAGCAAAATTTTAGATTTAAATGTTTCTTTTAATTATTTACAGTCCAACAACATACGCTTGGGAAGCAGCCAAGAAGTTCAGCCAAGACCCGGAATTCCATAAGTATAAAGTTAGCAGGAGTACATATAATGAAAAAGGAGTTAATGCGTTTGCCAAAATTTGTGATATTTAACAGAATGTTATGTTCAAATTGGACGGACGACTTGTTAAATTTATGTTACGGCTTTGTCTTTGCCAAGTGAAAAAGTTCATATTTGCATATTTTAGCAACAACTATACTGTTGCGGATGCATTTAAAATGGATAAAAAATGAATGAGTACATTGAAAAAACCAGTTTTCTAAATTATTTTTTTCAAGACTTATGAATGAAACAAAGTTAATTGCTGAATCGCAATTAAGCCTCGTGCAGGCTTAAGAGTTATTTTTTTGGACCTAGTTCCTAACTTAACTTAGTTCCATGGATAATTTTACACACATTTTGATTTTGAATTTTTTAATTTAATTAAATTTTGAAAATTAACTATGGTTAAATTAAATTTAAATTCCGACCTCCCACCGGGGTACACCGTGTACTGACTATATACGTCTGAAACAATCGATGATAAGGTTTCCAACGCCGTTAGTCCGGTGTTGGTGTACCCCGGTGGGGCTGAGAAAACCTCCATTCAATTTGACCAATTAAATCAGCAATTAGTTAATTGGGCTGTTCAAACATGATAAAACGTGTACTCTTTCATGTTGCATATCTTCATTTCACTTATAACTTAGTGTACTACTATATATTAATTCAATGTCCTAGGATATAATTTAAAGGTCTTAGAGAAAAAACTGAAGGTCCTAAAGGATCAATATAAGGTCCTAAAGGATCAATATAAGGTCCTAGAGGATAAATTAAAGGTCCTAGAGGATGAATGTAGGTACCTAGAGGATAAATTAAAGGTCCTAGAGGATAAATGTAAGGTCCTAGAGGTTAAACTAAAGGTCCTATATGATAAATTATAGGTACTAGAGGATAAATTAGAGGCCCTAGAGGATTAATTTATGCCCTAGGACCTTTAATTTACACCCTAGGACCTATAATTTATACCCTAGGACCTATAATTTATACCCTAGGACCTTTAATTTATACCCTAAGACCTATAATTTATACCCTAGGACCTCTAATTTATAACCTAGGCCCTTTAATTTATACCCTAGAGCCTCTAATTTATACCCTAGGACCTTTAATTTATACCCTAGGCCCTTTAATTTATACCCAGAACCTTTAATTTATACCCTAAGACCTTTAATTTATACCCTAGGCCCGTTAATTTACACCGTAGGACCTATAACTTATACCCTAGGACCTATAATTTATACCCTAGGACCTTTAATTTATACCCTAGAAACTTTTATTTATACCCTAGGTCCTTTAATTTACACCTTAGGACCTATAACTTATACCCTAGGACCTATAATTTATACCCTAGGACCTTTAATTTATACCCTAGAAACTTTTATTTATACCCGACTATCTCTAATGCATACCCTAAGACCTTTTATTTATACCCTAGGACCTTTAATTTATACCCTATGATCTGTTATTTATACTCTAGGATCTTTTATTTATACTCTAGGACCTTTAATGTATACCCTAATACCTTTAATTTATACCCTAGGCCCTTTAATTTATACCCTAGGACCTCTAATTTATACCCTAGGACCTATAATTTATACCCTAGGCCCTTTAATTTATACCCTAGGACCTATAATTTATACCTTAGGCCCTTTAATTTATACCCTAGGACCTTTAATTTATACCCTAGGACTTTTTAATTTATACCCTAGGACTTTTTAATTTATACCCTAGGACCTTTTATATATCATTTTAAACCATTGTGAATCAAGCTTTGATTTTGAAACTTGCAATTTGTGAAAGGCCCCAAATGCCAATTTTTGTTTTTCCGGCAATTCAATTCACCCCATTTTCTATGAAAATGTCGAAATCGCTAAAAATATGACTTAGTGATTTTCGTTTCACTTGGCAGAGACAAAGTCTTACGTATTAAACTTATTACCTAATAATAATATTAATATGACGTTTTTTGTTAACTTTTTGTAAATTAATGTCTCTAAATACTATTAAAATGATTATTAATCTTAGGTTGTTATATTATAATAAATCTTATAACTAGTAATTACACAGTAACAATATTCATGGGGGTATAAAAGCAACGTTGCAACGTGTATTTACTAATTAGCTTATATCAAAGCTATTGCTGATGTTTTAAAATCTGATGGTTCTTCAATCCTCGATGAGTCTTGTAGGATCTCCCACATGTTTCACATTCAAATNTGGTTCTTCAATCCTCGATGAGTCTTGTAGGATCTCCCACATGTTTCACATTCAAATGCCGAATTATTCATGTGAGTACGGCTAACATGTTCGAGCAGTTGGATTTCCGACTCATATCCAAATGTACAGTAGGGGCACACAAATGGCTTTTTCCCTTCGTGAACCTCAAGATGATTCTTGAACTGTTTGTTATGTTTTGGATGAAAAGTGCGCTCACAGACAGGGCATTTCATTAAAAACATCTCTCTTTGGGATCTCTGGGTGTTTACTACTGTCGGGACTGGAAGTGGTGGTGGTGGAGATGGAGGTTGAGCAACTAGGCCTTCCCAGTTGAAAATATGGTATTGTGGAAGGTTCGAGGGAGATGCCTCTGCAGATGACGCGGAAGGAGATGAGGATGTTGAGAATGAGAATCCATCGCTTGTTGACAATGCTGAATTTACCGAAATTTGAGGTTCCAGAATTGGCATAGAGGGCGATAATATCAGGTTCATTATAGAGCGTCTTAGTTGAGGTTCTCTTTCTAAAGTTTCTGTTTTAGCTGTTGAATACACGGACCTACCAAGTTTCAAAAGTATGCCTAATATAGTCATGTACAAACATATTTGTAAATTCCTGTTTTCCAGATTTTTGGTAAGTCATTTATCATTTCATGTGCAAACCTCTTATCAGCGTCTGTAAAATTTTCCTTTTCCTTCTGATTGTCAACGTCCAGGTAATGAACGATTATTTTGTGTTTGACCTTGAGGTGGAAGTTGAGTTTGCTGACGACTGTAAAAGGACGCTCACATTCAGGACACTTTAACGCATTTCCAGCCGGTTTTATTTTGGCCTTCGCATTACTTACTCTTTGACTTAGTTGGGGAGTTGATAAGGACGGCATGATGGAGATAGTTCCCATCGGGTTACTTTTTTGGTCTTTTACCACTTCTTCCATGATGTTAATACCAATTATTTCAAATGTATATAAGTATGGTATGCGTTTTGTGTTGCTTTTAAAGATTAATATTTTTACAGCTTTATAAACACAGCAGCGTTATGAAACAGTTTGTAAAACATAGGCAATTAATAAATTACTGTACGTGTTTAACCTGCAAAAAAAAATGGAATAGGACTAGATAAAGTTAGGTTAAGGCAATTTTAATACAAGGCTGGGCTGTAGTCAGGTTTTCCGTTTTCCAAATACAGAGCCGCATAACGGCATACACGAAACCTTATTTGCATAGTTCTAATTATTCATTTTATTCAATTTTAAAGAAATGAAATAAAATGGCACACATATGTACAGGGGGAGTATTAAATTTTTTTGTATTTTCGACTAACGGTGAACGGATATCCAAAAAGGAATGAGCGTGAAATACATATGCTGTATAAATTGTGAGTGAAGTCAGTAAAATATACCATTGAACGATAATTTT
>JAHZNG010001121.1:0-10587 GCA_027744375.1 Orchesellides sinensis
GTCGCTTTTTTTATCAGCCTCAACAAGAATAGAAATATTAGTTAAAGCAAATGATGAGTTGTCGTCTTGGCCAGATTTGTGTTGTGTATCAAGTTGCTTAAGGCCTTAAAATATACCTTTTTAATTAAATGATATAAAAAATAGGCTAGCCTTAAACGCATGTGTGGGACTCTCAGAGATGGATATAAATGAGAACATGTGGACGCACACCAGATTTTTAGCAAACAATGCCAATTTGCATCGTGATATTCTAAGCCGCAGCTTAAGCCCAATTTTCCCCTTATTTGACATAATCTGTCAGTCAGCACACCATTGTATTATGTATAGCTGTACAAATCTAAGCAGTGCCACGTATCAACAAGAATGTTAGAGGGTTTCCTTGAACAGATTTTGAATGCAGCATGGTGTGATGTACATAGTGTGGTCTTCGTTGGTGAATGATTTCCCAGATTTCTGTCACTCTTCCCTATGATGGTTCAAAAGCTGCAAACAAGCATCACAACAATGTTTTATAACGAGCCGCTATAAACTAAAACAGATGTGTTCAATTCAAATCTGACTAGCTGTCACTGGAGATAGAAATGTGTGTGATGTTTTATTTTATCAAATTTTCACAGGTTGAGCAAACATAGCTAGAAAACACCGTGGAATGTCGCTTATATGCTTTAGTACAATAACGTATTTAAACCAATATAATAAAGTTTAACAGTAATGTTTTCAGTTGATAGAAAGAATAAAAAATACTTTGAAAGTATATTTAGCCTTATTATATAAGTTCTAATTATTCATTCTAATTTTTATAAATCTGAGCAAAATTTTATTGTTTGTCGAATCAAACAAGTGGAATTTATCCATATTTACTATGATCGAAAATTACTATTGTTATATCACTTACAAATGGTACCAAAATAAACTAGCTATGATTACTTGATCTAAAAATGCCAATCATTCGATTTTAGGTTGTAAAAATGCTAGAAATATTACATACATATATTAGAAGTATTATAAAGTCAGCTTGGGTAATGTAAGAAAGCAATTTAGAACCTTAAAGCTTCGGTTAAAATGCAAGCTTGCGCTGTAAGAAACTCGTACAAAATGCACGAAAATTCTTTTAAGTTTCAAACTAGCAAAGAACCGAGTTTGATAAACTTTGAAAATTCGTATAACATTCTCAACATTAAGAACCAAAATATTCCATTGCATGTCAAGCTTTTACTTTCTCCCCGTTAAACTCTTCTATATTCTATACTGATGTAGAAACGGAAGTAGCGGGGCTCGTGTAGTAAGTATCAACAATCAAAAAGCACGAAAGAAGACTTTTAGTCAGTCTCACTCTCAGTTAGTATGAAAGAGCACAAGAAATGAAAAGGGGATAGAAGGAGATTGGAACTGATGATAAGAAGAGAGGGGAAAACCAACCAGCTTCTTTCTACTTTAGACAAAGTTTCTATCAAAGAAGAAATAAGCTATTCTTGGCAACATTGTATGTATGTATGTATTGCAATGTGCACTAGATACATCGACGTAGTATGAGCCTTTGACGAAAGCCAAAGCGTCGCCATCATCATCGTTAAAAGGGAAAGAAACACTCTGTTTCCATCATGCATCATTCCAATTTTTTCCAGCTTTTGCTTTCCCTTTCCCAAGCTCTCTGATAATATGCTGGTCTCCGGTTACTTTCCAGAGAATGGAATAACTTGGTGTGTTGGGCTGTTCGTGTTCGCTCAAAAGGTATTATACACATACTACCTATATGTGTGTTGAATGATATACCGATCACGACTCACGGATTCTAGAATCTGTTTTTTATTATGCTGGAAAATTCCCTGGCGGATTCTACCCACTTGAAATTGATGAAAAAGGACGGGAGAAAACCTGTTCAATTCAGAATTCCTTCTTTTTTCTTTCATCATGATTTTTCCTGGTATAACGTCTCCGCGTCATGTCTATAGAGAAAGATGTGATGTGATACTATGAAATGGTGAGTGGTGTGATTGACAAAAAGCAGTTTTTTACTTGACAAATCTTTAACGAAAGATTTTTCAATTGAGTTTCAATTCAGAGATGATGAATTTAAGACTAGTAGACGTAAACAGGCAAGTAATATGATCACGAATTGATTTCCAGGCACATTAGGCATTGACGCAAAGCATTTGACGTTTATTTTCAAGTATTCAATATTGCAACAAGCTTTAAATCATCCTGTAGTATTGCATTTACAAAGTGTCTTTTCCCGTATACACACAACACATTTTTCTTTGGCCAGTAGGAATATAACAACTGAAGATTTAATATAAAAAGGTAAAGGTTAAAAAATTGTATGTTGTAAGGTGTAAAACATTAAGTCAAAAACAATGCCTGGCCTGATATAAGCTTCCATTCTGTTCTGTTCGTAGAGTAAAGCACAAGGTTATCCTGAATGCGTTTTGAAAACCTATACATTTTTTACTACGTTTCACTGAGAGAAGTATAGAGTCGAATCGAGTGAGTGAATGAATCTGCTAGAAAGGCTTTCAAGACTTGTGCAAACAAAGGGAAAAATCGTTTTATACGTTTATTCGTTATGTTTTGTTCAATTCACTTGCCCATCGCTTACACGTTCGAATTCTGTGTCTCTACTTCTACGGTGCTCCTACTATACAGAATATTCTATCATGCTATGCATAAATGCATTCTATCGACGAAACTTGCCCTTTTCAGTTAATCTTGTTTATCAGTTTTTAGAGGTATTTTACAAAAGCGTAATATCAGATGGATGATGTGATAACTTTAGCAACTTCGTATTTTATTGTAAAAATTCCAGAACAGAAAATGGAGAAGTAAAAAAAGTTGGAATAGGTAAGATATCGAAGTTGAATTGAAAGCGAAGAATCTAAGTTCAAGGAAAGATACAAAATGTAACACTGAATTATTTTATCCAATTGAAACCGGACTATGCCAAACTACTTTTCACAGCTCATATAATTTTGCAGTCATTTAATTTCAAGCAGACTAGATATGTACATACAATTATTCTGGCGTTAACACAGTTTACATTCTTTACTCTTAAAGAAACTAAAAGTACACACGAGAACGGAATAGATTATCATTTTCTTTTACTCTCGTTCTGTGCATGCTTTAACGCAACCTTCTCTTGTGATTCTTCCAAAAAAGGCTCCAGGTTCACCAAATTCCTTTAATTTGCTTAAATTACAAGAAAGAACTGCCACTTGCTCATTCACTTTTATCCCCGATTTATGTACGTTTGTAATAATGTTAATGATGATGATCAAATACTTCTCAAAATGTACTCTACGGACTTTTAGTACATTGTAGAAGTACACATAATATATGATATCCCTTCATCCTGATCCTTCTTTCCTTCCTTTGTAGCAACCTAAGAGGCAGAAGAGTTTATATTATACATACATATAAATGTATACTTAATGCACAGAGCCACTAAGAATTTTTCAAAGAGACAGAGAGAAGCAGGAGCACAGTCTTTCGCAAATATTTGTTTAATTCCGTGCCATAGCACGCGAATGAATACATACCTACAGAGAATAGCCTATTATGCAATATGGGAATAAGCAAAGTAGCATGATGGTAAAGGAAAATATGCATTCTATTCCACAAAGATTCTCTCATTCTGACTGAGCAAAAAGAATATAAAGTCTGTCTTTCTACACACACTCATTCAACATTGCACATGTTTCAAATAAAATGAGGAGTCAAGTAATGCAATGCAATGACATAAAGTATTTATGATGATATTATGTACATAATAAATCCACTTCTCTTCTCGTTGGTCTTCTTTGCGACTCCTCTTAAATGTCATCAAAAAGTGTACATTTCATTTCCATACAAATGGAATAACTATTCGCGCGTTTGCCAGTTCCATTAAGGAAACATTTACTTTTCCAGTTATCCTTTTTAGTACAAAAAAAGCATGACTTTTCTTTCATCTTAACAAAATGTGCCAATTGCGGAATAACATATTACAGTTTAAATAAGTTTGTTTGCCTTTCCTCATCAGAAACTTGACTCTTTGACTTCAGCTTGCTTTTTCGACTCTGGGAATAGAAGACATGACGTTTCAAATACAAAGTATAGAATTGCAAAATTTCCTAGTCAGAACCTGAGAAAATCATATTTTGCATTTCATTTTATCATAACTATTCTGTAATATAATCGTGAGAAAAGTAGGAAAAATTGGTGATAAAAAAACGTCAATAACTTCCCAAAAAATCTATAAAAACAGACGAAGAAATCTATTTTGTGGGACTTTTGCCGCAACCAGTAAACTATCACCAGTCTCGATCACCTTCTTAAAAGATGGATTACACTTCATTTTTTACCAAATCCTTCTCTTCCTAAAGGCTTACGGCATTTTATATCTGCTATGAATAAATATCAACATGCTCTGCTTGTCACGCTGAATGAATGAACTCCCACAACAATGCTGGATGGGTGCTGAAGACGCTGTTGTAATTGCTTTATTGTTACTCTGTGGGTATTTTATTGCTATTCAACACAACATAATACGCATATCAGTTTCAATATGCCTGCGAATGAATACTAAGAAGAAGACGATGAGACAGCTGAATCTTATGAAAAAGGTTTTGACTGTGTTGTGGCTCATCCATAGTATAGGATTTTATTTTCAACATCATTCTTATTTTACACTCATCCCCATCCTTCAATCCGCATTTGGTCTGTGTCTGTTCTTCTTAAAGAAAAAAGAAGGAACTGCTGCATATTTATGCATTATTGTCCACTTTGGACACTATTTGTAATGCCTGAATGTTCATACCATTGTTGAGTGAGACTTTTTGAGTTCGTTGATGGTGGCATATGGAAGTATAGTATAGTCATCGTACAGCGTATTCAATATAAATGCAAGAAACTTTTAAGCCATCATTTCAATGCATTCAAGCACCCATGAAAAGCAAATCGTTTGAATGAATTAAAATGGACAGTAGCTTGAATGTGGTGAATTAGGTAAAAAAATTAAAACCGTAGTCTTGCACTTAAGTTCAGGTATTTTATACATATGTAGTACCATACATGCACCCCAGTCTAATTGGATTATTCTTTTGAAACTTTTTTTCTTTGGGACTTACTTCCTCAATTCTGCATACTTGAACTTTTACAATGTACAAAAAGATTTTCGTGGGATATGCATTGTGCATTTATATTCCTGTAGAGTTGTAAAATGGATACTAAAAACTTTTGAAAAAACTTACAAATTTTGTTACAATTACAACATAATATGATAGTTATCAAACTCTTCAGGATGTCTTTCTTTAAAGAAAATAATCTGCTTTACTGGATGGATGTTTGGTAAAATGTAATTTAAACTAGACTAAGTAAGTTTGCTTGCATAAATGTACTTATTTCAAAGTAATTTAATCTGTAGTTAAAAATTAGCAAAATAGTTAAAATATTTTAGAATACATTGTACATCCGTATATACCTTTTTTTCTACTATACGTCAACCACCTAACCTAATGTGTCAGTTTAATCTACCGTGTTAAGTATTTAAATTCTGCACAAAAATTATTATGGAAAGCGGTAATAGGTATCGTGAAATAATTGTTTGTTAGTGATCATAATATAATTCAGTTTGGCAGTATAAAAGTACAAATAGCTCATGAAGATGTCTATGCCATTTAGTCACAAATTTCCCTTTACCATCAAAGTTGTGATTGATTGTCATTTTATGCGTCATTTCTGACAAGCAACAATGGGTCCAAAAATCATAAATGTTATAAATTATAAAGTTCGCATGTACTCGCTTAAGCTTTCATAATCCGGTATAAAATCTACCCTTTTGAGTTCGCTTGGTTGCAATAAATGACAAACCTAAAAAACCGAGCACTTACCTATTCTTATTTTATTTCAGCCACAAGCTTCCACTTGAAACTCTTCAATTGTAATGGAACAATGCCAGAATTGCTCTACATCTAAGTATATGCCATTGATGTTTTTATGTGGTGAAAACATTTCTAAAATATTTTTTGACATGTCTACTTCATTACATCCACAAGTAGAGCTAAAGAGAGCAGTCGCAGTCAGTTGTCAACTTAACCATATGGAACCTACTTGTACAAAAAATCGATCAACGATGCATTGTGACCCCTGAATATTCAGGACTAAAATAAAAAACAGATTTATTAGTGGAATAGACCACAGTTTGTAGGGATTGGGAGGCAGGTGTTTAAGAAAATTTATATCAATTTGATGGTATATTTGCTAATTGGGGAAATTATAACCCACATAGTTTATGCGATCTTCACTGATTTCTCCATATACGTTTTAAAGGCAGATGTTAATAGATATGGAATAGGGCGTTGGAAATGTAACAGTTAAGAATTGTATTTAATCATAGTATTCCTTTAATAGGTTCAATTACTACTCTTTAAAAACCACCCATTAAGATGTTTCATAATAAACAATACAAAACTGAAGTTTACATATGTATTCACGCATTTTCCTTGGCTTTATCACTTCATACAAGTGACATATCTCGCACAATCTACAAGTAAACATGCATGCTTTATCAGTTCTGCTCATCTGCATAATTGTGTACTGTTTTTCTGCCCTATGTATTCCACAAAAACATTCAAATACCCTTTTCGTTATGCAATGTAACGGAAGCTGTGGCATGGTTCTATTCGGTTCTGTTTTGACAGAAGACACACAAGAAGTTTTTTGCTTTTATCTAAATAGAGTAGCGAACAATAATTTTACATGCTGCTAACTTGATTATCTTTGTTGTATCAACAAGAATTTTCTCTCCTTCACCCGATAAGAGTAATTCTCTTCTTATTTCTACAAAAACAAGGGTGTAAAAACTGTATCAGGAAGAAGATAGCTGAATGTCGTGTAGCGTGTATAATAATACGTCATTCAAGTTTCCAATATTTTTGAAGGGTTCCTTCAAATTTACAGATAAAGGCTCTACCTTTCTAATCTTGTCAAGTATTTACATACAAAACAGACAAGAAAAGATTGCATATTGCACTGACAGTAAACGGAGCGAAGGGAAAGAGACAAGTACAATGATAATAATACATCATAGAGCTTGACCTAAACTCATGATAAGATATCACATTGACGATGCATGTAGCTATGTGTCATTCCACAAAGGAAGCGGTTGATATCTGCAAAAAAGGATAATCTGGTTTAATCTCCTGCTTTATAAAAAGTTTTAAGGGGAATCTTTCTGAAAACTGGAAAAGAAAACAAAGCCAAGGGACAAAATTTTGGGAAATTGTCATTTTTTCGATAAAAATTATTGTTCTGTGTTCATCCTACAATTCTCAGCAATAAAACCATTAAAAGCTTTTTATTGTTAATTTTATCTTCCTTTTCTTGGGCCTTTTCTCTATAACTAATGTAAAATTGGATGAGTCAGAGATGAGGAAATTTTTAAAGAAAAATAGTAAATTTTCGGGTCTGAGCCAATTAACAATCTAGTCAAGCTCATGTATTTTGTAGTTTTGCCATTTCACAAGTAATAATATGCTTTTTCTCAGTTTGTTTGCATTTCTTTGTTGAGGGTTTTTGTTTGAAGCAATAACACAAGGAAGATCATAATATATATGGCTTATACACGCTGTTGAATTATATTCCATTTTGGTCTTCTGATATGTGACGAATATGGCAAATGTGAACATGTGGGACGTATATCCTCAATCCTCATCATCATCCCCTCTCTGCAAATAGAAGAAAAGTGAGGATAAAATGACGACAATTTTTCCGAGAACACATCAGTCGTAGTTAGTTTTTACGTTGGGCATTGCAAATAGAAATGGAAAAAAGTAAGCTTACTGAAGTGAACCTATGGTTAAAACTACCCGTGCAATAAAGTCTGAAACTGAACCAATACCAATGCAATGATTCGGTTGACAGGGTATAGTGCAATAAATGAAGACAACTGCAGCAGCCCAAAACTGCGGCTCAATAACTTAAAAAGCAAATAGATTTTCTAAAGTAAACATGTTGAAACTTTACTGTTGTTTTTTCGTTCTATGTAATAGTAAGAAATCTTCTCATATGTGATTCTATTTTCGGCTAGGGTCCAGGTTGTTCTTACTAAAACGATATCGAATTCCGCTTCCCCAGCCATTTTACTTAAAGTTTTCCACCAAAAGCTTTTAAATTGGACCCTTTCAACATTATGGCACAGTTAGACTTTTAGAAAGTTCATTTTCCATATATCCATTACAGTCATCATCAAAAAGCTGATTGATGCATCTCTCGTAAAGGCTAACATTTAATATTATTAAGCATTGTATTCGCCCCAAAAATCTCACATTAATTTGTTAATTGGTAGTTTTTGATAAAAAGATTGGAGATCGTACCGGGTCATGTTTTTGCTTTTCGATTCGTAAAAATACTTTAGTAGCGGTCAGCAAATAAATCTAAAAATAGACTGTTTCTCAGATAGAGATTTTAAAATGATGGGTGGTAGTTATGTATGATATACCTACATACCAATAATAGTACGTATTACTCAATTTAAAATACACGACGAAGTAGAACGCAATAAACAACTCGCAACATCCGCGAATATATGCAGATATTCTCTTTGTTGTTATTCATATTTATTATTGCAACAAACCTAACAGAAAAACATCAGAAATTCCTCAAAGTGATTTCCCGTGAAATTCACGGATTTCTTTTGTTGGGAATTGCAACTGTCAAAATGTATTACTTCTTGTGACGATTTATAAGATTTCCCACTCTTGTGGGAAACGCAGTATTCATGAAATTCATTGACTTCGCCGTAATAAACTCTATTTTGCTTTAAAGTTATCTTTATCCTGCATGCGGTTTACTGTGTCCATTCAGATTGATGCTTCGTGGTGATAAATGAAGTTGGATGGATTTCTTTTTAATTTTATATTCTATTCCTACATGGCTTACCTACGTTTACGTTGTTTCGTGGCTAGTTTGGTGTATGAGAAATCATGGAAAATGATTTTTATACATAATTCAGTGCCTCAGCGAAGCTTGTTACAGTTCAAATTGCAATCGCTCTCTATATTTTCAATTATTTTATTGTCATCCAGTATAATATTGATATTTAAACTTCCTTTGTAATTCAATGCATATACATAATTCAGTGCCTCAGCGAAGCTTGTTACAGTTCAAATTGCAATCGCTCTCTATATTTTCAATTATTTTATTGTCATCCAGTATAATATTGATATTTAAACTTTCCTTTGTAATTCAATGCATTGCATAATATTCTGCACACGCTTTCTGATTAGAAAGGAAATTAATTATCTGTTATCAACAAAAACATGTAATCAACAACACGAGACGTCTACCAATTAAATAATTTTTGCTATAAATCTCATCTGCTTGTTTTGGAGCTATTCTCCCGAATGTAACTGGAAGAGCTTGTAGTGTACCCAACAGTTCATTCGTGTCCTCTGAGCATATTCGAGAAGAAAGGGAAAGGTTAAGCCGTGCTGACAAGTAAGTAAATTCATGAAACGATGCTGCTGTACTTCTGGACTAGAGGATTTTCAAGTCATAAATCCCCTTCATGTTCTCACTCACTCACACTAAGCCTGTGATGACCACCATCATGCATCACCGACCAGCTACTTTTTGCTACCGCTTCCACCATAAAATCATCATCTTCATCAGGCTCACACTTGTGTGGACATCAACCAAGGTAGAAGATTGCTGGCAAAATTAAGTACGTTATCAAAGTTCTCATCGTGAATGAGTGTGAGTTTTGTGGACTGTCTGTAATATTTTCTGGCAAAGACTTCAGTAATATTATCCCATATCATACCATGCCACTAACTAACTACTGCATTTTGCCAAATACACTTAAGCTCATACATGTCATGACACTTCGACAGTGTAGATGATGACTGTTGGTTGATATAGATGGATGGATGGGAGAGTTCGTGCCCTTACTGGACCTTTGAGGATTATTAGAAGTAACTCTGGAAAAAAGTCTATCCATTGTCCAGCAAAGTGGTTGAGGATGGTGAGCATTTAGAAAAAATAACATGGAAAAATCACGAGTAAGTTGCGTAGCGTACTCTCCTATCATTACATATGTCGTTTACAGTTATGTACCATAGCAAAAGCGTGAATGAGACGAGGACGAGAGAATGGACTAAAAATATGAGAAAATTGGGGATAGCATAAAAGAGCAAAATACGATTTCCCATACGCGCTATAAGGTACATACAAGAATATTCTTACAAGTTGGTATCTTACCGTCTTAACTGACATGTTATGTCAGCAATATCCTTGACTCTTCCAAAAATGATTGAATAATAGTATTAGGTAAAATTCGCCCGTAAACAAAGAAGGTAGTACAATTATTTTAATATGATTGATTGCATTATACCGACAATAATTATTATTACGCTTCATCAATAATGTACGAAAATATATTAGGGATCAACTAAGGGCGTGTGCTTAAACTGGAATAATTTTTGTTTTATCTATTTTTACGAGATATTAAATTGATGAACTGTTTTACTTTTGTTGATGGAAACGACAATGAATTGTTTTTGCATGTCATTGGTACTTTGTATTATTCTGTCATTCGTATAATACCCGTGCTTT
>JAHZNG010001122.1:0-12495 GCA_027744375.1 Orchesellides sinensis
TTGTCGAGGCATTTGCTCAAAAACTAGTCCAATAAATGCTCCTGTTGTCTTCTGAGTAATCTAAACTAATTCTATAAATTTCCTATGGAAGTAAATCTTTGTCAGTGAAAACAATACCAAAAACATTTTTGATTTCCTCTTTCTTAAGTTATTCAAAGTTTTTGTCTTACTACACAATCAACTTTTTTCAGCCTTCTGAATGTAATGTACATATTTTGATAAATAAATTAACAATATGACTATAAATACCAATAAGATGACTGTAAATGCAATAATCAACGGTTTAAGTCAGACAATATTTATCGTTTACTGTATATTATATTATTATGTAGTTTTATAAAAATGAAGTTTCACACGGTCCCATATATACCCTTGCCTACTTTTAGTAAAATGCTGGAAATATATATATAGTATTATTGAAAGTATATACTAGTGAAAACATTATTTAAAGCTTGCAGAATACTAAAAATTTGCATTAGACTAAACTTGCATTTTGGAATAATTCTGATGGAAAGACTAAGATTACGTGAGAAAATATTCAAACGATTACCAAGTGGAATTGTATATGGATGAGCTTTGGTGTTTTGTATGGAAGTTATCCATTTTGTATAGCTATTTGGTGTAAACTCAATATAATTAAAAACCGGAAAAGATAATTTGAAATGTAACGCAGTAACTAACTTCTATGAATCCATCAAGGCTTTTTAGCTAAGACTCCGTTTCAATGCACTTCCTCAAAATATTTTACATATTATGCATCACCAACAGTATTAGTCGAAACCAACTTTTTATTGTACAGTAATTATTAAAATAGGACACTGACGCAAAATATCAAAACTATTCTTAAACATTCCCTGTTCTTTCATAATAATGCACACGTATTCCAAACAGTCATTTTTAATCCCATTTGTACAAAATTAAATGGTCTTATCCATACGACTATAACAATTTGAGTAGATAAAATAGACCCAAGGGTTATGTATATGCTTACGATTTAGGAAATGAGTTGACTTTGGAAAAATGTTGGCTTGATAAACTGACTTTCATAAAAATCCATTCACCTTTGTCGTTTAAGTCTAAGCTCTAAAGTATGTATATTTGTTTACAAGAGAACACTTTTGCCTGCAGAAAATTTGCATTTTATATGTTACCACGGGAGACAAGGGATTTTTAATCACGATCATCAAAAATTGCAACCTTAAGACACACTATTTAAACAGCAAAGACTTTTAAACTTTATTATTAGAAAATATCAAGAAATCAGCAAAGCAGTCAGACCTTTCCATTCTTGCATGATTTTTAATCAAAAATTTGTGACCCGTCTAGAAATAAGTTTGTTTGTGTTTGTATAAGTCTAACATTGGCTACTCGGAAAGCATCCATTAACCTAAAAATTGTTTGATTTTTCTGGCTAACCGAATTTGTTTTGTGTATGTTCGTAAATCGTAATATCTTATGACTGGAATTTTTTGTAGTTGTACATATTTTCCTCTTCCTAATACCTGTTTGCATTCATCTTGGTTGTACGGCGATGTGGAGATCGTGCAGTTATGATATTATAATATCCTAAAGGAATATCGATTGCTTATCTGTAGAATTTGCTTGCAAAAAATATCCAGCAGTAGAAAATCTGTAATGCTAAAATATCCAACAAAAAGCGTACCGTTCAGTGTGTAACCTAACTTAATGTGTTTAGAATGTAAGTATTCATAGAGAATATCATTAACCACATTACACTAAGCTATTTGCATGACTTTGTGATAATCTAATTTGCTTTGTAAGAAGTGAAGCAAAACTAAACGATCGATCGTAGAGAAATTCCTAACATTAAAAGCAGAAATGTAAAAGCACTTAAAATTGTTGAGTTCCAGCCAGGGCGATTTTGCATTCGTAACCCATGCACTCACATTCGCGACAAATTACTCAAATTGATGTGAAACTGAGTTCATAAATTATTCGTCCTGTAAGGAACAAAATTTACTCCATTATAGCCTTCCGCAGCAGGAAATTAAAATATTAAACACTTAGAAATTTTTGCATATTATGTTATCATTTTACATACATACTTATGAATGTTTATGAGATTGTTTTTTTTCTTTGTAAACTTACCCACTCTTCCTCATCAACGCCTTCCATTTCATCTTGTTCAAGTTGAAGATTCAGAGGAAGTTTGCTCTTGATAGCTTGTTCCAACTAAAAAAATGAGTGCCAATTCTAACGTTGTACAACAAAAGAAAGTACTTTTAAATGTACCCTTTAGTCATGTCTGATTACCTTTTCCTGTTGTTTTTTAGCTCCATTATTTGCAACGATTGAGCTTCCAAATGGAATTGTTCCAGAAATGGGGACTGCAGCTGGTGCTGGTGTGGTAGCTTTTCCATTCGTGGATTTGACACCGTTTTCTGATGAAGAATCACGATGACCTGACACCTCTCCCACTGAAATAATTCATGAAAGAAACATCCAAACTTCATATCTTGAACGGAAATTTGCAGGGTGGTACTAAATAGTTACATAATATACTTCTCCCTTACAAGATCTCATGTAAGCAGGTTTCAAGCTAATCTTTTTGGCACAAACATTGCTGCCATTGGCCCATGCTTCAGCAGTCATTGTAGCCTCCCATAAAACTTTAGTTGGTGGAAACAAGTCATCTTGAAAGTATTCACTCTACAAAGCAATTGATGTAACAGTTTCGACCATACAACTTGACAGTAAAGTTTGTATAATATAATTTTCTTACTTTCACACGCGGAACAGTGAAAGACCAGGGTTCAATTACAACCTCTGTTAGTCGATAAGCCCGGGCAAACTCCACGTTCTGAACTTCACATGCGTTCTTTTTCAAGAATGAGATACCTTGGTGAGCTCCACTGCAGCGATGTGGACTAAGTGGGAGAAGGTAGGGTGGTCCCTCAATTACGTCATAAGCGAAAATAGTACTATCCCCCTGTTACCAAAATTCTCAAAGTTAATATTTTATAGCAGTAAGATTTAAATTATAAAAATATGACTGCGACTGATCCTTGTACTTTAATTACATACCCTTCCACTAAGAAACAAAACAAACCCAGCAAACACGTCCACCACGAACTCCAGCGGGACCCTGTCCGATCGCAACAGGTTCAGTCTGACTTCTTGGATCGTAAACCCTCAACTTCCCATCTTTGGCTGCTGTTGAAAAGTACTGACCACATGGACTCCATGCGAAGCAAAACATTTGAATCTGTTCGAAGCATCTGATCAATACTATTTCCTCACGGGCATCCAAATTCCATATTCTAATTGTCATATCATAAGAGCCAGTCGCCAACACGTCTTTGGCTAAAGGATGAAATCTCACGAAATAAATCTTCTCAGCGTGGGCGGCCAACGAGAACTCCGCTTCGTTGGTTTGTTCCTTTAGTCCACCTGAAGGAATGACCCACATCCAAAGCTTTCCTGAGTCGTCTCCAACAGCCAAGCGACTGTTATCAAAGGGGTCCCACATAAAGTCCATTACTTTACTTCCATGAACAAGCGCAGGAATTACACCATCGGGCTGACGGCCAGGATGAGTAACTTCAAAAACGGCAACTTTGCCTCCAGGTGTATTCAGTGGTACAGCCACACGCTCGGGGTTGGCTAAAATGATTTAGCATTTTCACAAATTAAATATTTTTTCTTTTAATTATGAATAATACCAAAACCATTTTATGTAGGCATACCTTGAATAAGTTCACTTTCTCCAGGACATGTCGTACTAATGTTTCGTAAGTTCTCAAGATGCATCTTTTTATGCAGTGGAGCTGCTTTGTAGTTCCGATACTTTGACACTTGACCTATAAAAAGTTTCAATCAGATTGCGAATGTTGTTATCAATAGTTAATTATACCTTATATGCGTACTTTGAGGTAGATGATTTTAAATTACCGAATACAGTATCTATTCTTTTGTTGGATACAGCGGGCTTTGGAAGTGAGCTAGGAAGGGAAGTTGGCTCAGAACGCTCTTGTTTTCGAACATTTTGCGGAGGCTCAGACTTTGGTGGAGTAAATTTTCGTTCAGGTTTTGCCATTGGTGCTGGGCAAGGTTCTCTTTCTTTAGAAGACTCCAACTGTTCCTCCCCACTATTTGAGGATTCTTCACTGCTCATGGAAGTTAATTTTTGGTGAGTATTTGTAGATAAATGATGACTATTATTTGTATGACTAGAACCGTTCTCTTCTTCGACTGATCCATTTGCCCCTGAGTTCTGTTGAAACATTTTCATCCGCTCCGCTACCGACATTCGAGGTTTCCTGTTTTCAAATGAATCCCCACTGCCATCATGGCCAGGGGCATTTGAACCTTCTGGAGAAGTTAGATTTCGAATTTCAAAAAGTTTCCGTCTGTCAGAAGTAGAAAGTTGTTGCTGTGTGTCGTTATCCTCTGCATTATGTTCTGTTTCGTTTCCATTTAATGTTCCTTGTTCGTTGAGAGATCCATGATGATTATCATTAGATTCGGCGAATGACTGTGGGCCTTGGTCGTTGTTGTTATTAAGGGATTCATTTTCATTATCATTGGTCCCGGTGAATGAATCCAAGCTTTTGTTTGACTTTTCAGTGTTACCAACTGATTCCA
This sequence comes from Orchesellides sinensis, assembly GCA_027744375.1. NCBI lineage: Eukaryota > Metazoa > Arthropoda > Collembola > Entomobryomorpha > Orchesellidae > Orchesellides > Orchesellides sinensis. The sequence continues at coordinate 4,606 of JAHZNG010001122.1, forward strand.
AACCAGACGCTGCAATTGAAAGCATTGCTGGATCAACATCCTTTGAAACGCTGTTTCTTAATGTGAAATCTGCAGTCATCCTGGATGAGATGAAGGAGCTCGGGGTTCGTAAAACTGATGATGCTGTATTCTGTACATTTAAAATATTTTATAAGTTGATATAGCTAGAGCATTACCATAAATATTGTTTCTTGTGAATAATACTTACTCCAGATACTCTGGGCTTCGGAACAGGGAAAAACTTCCCAGTGGGAGGGGCTTCACCAACTTCATACAGATGAGGATGATCCAGAGGATATTGACTTTTTGCGAGGTCTTGGTTCAGGAACAGCCTTCTTATATTTTTCAATATCTGGCGTGTCAATCACTTTCGAAATCTGTTGCTCTTCCTTTGTCTTTCTCACTGCTAATGACTCTTTAAATACCCTCAAATTGTTACCGCTGACTGCCGGATTGAGAGAAATTTTTGACACCGTTCCAGTGAAACCATCCATCCAAACTGATGCACTTCCTGTTGTATTTGTTCCACAAGTATCTGGATACAAGTCTGGATGAAAGTCAATGTACGACTTTCTAGGGACATGGAATGGGATAGGGACCACCGAATTTGCTGTCAACTGCAGAATTCTATTTACTTCAGTATCCATGACCTTCAGTGCCCGTTTTGGTAGTAAACAGGCGCCTTTAGTTTGGTCTCCATTGTAACGATACCCTTCAGTTAGGAAATCGTCTGATTCTGCAAACTCGTAATATCCAATAGATGAATCACCTCGGGCTACGAGGAAAATCATGTTTGTATCTGGATCATGCAATGGCATTAGAACCCCTGTTGAACTACCAAAGCTCAAGGATTTGACTGGCTTCTCAAACGTTCGACAATCCCACACAAACAGTTGTCTCATACGACTCTGCACAGAATTAAAAATTCCAACGTAATTTAACAAATTTCATACATGATTCATGTTTAGTATAAATACAATATACTCACAGAATCAAATCCACTGGTTAAAATAAAGTTAGAATCCCCAAGCCAAACTACTCGTGAATCCTTGCCATTGTCATGAGCAACTGCTGATGCTGCTACAGCATTTGCTCTTGGGTCAATGATTCTGACTTGTTTGTCTCTGGCGCATGTAGTCAGAAGACTTCCAGCTTTGCTCCACGATAAGGAAGTGATTGTGTCACCATGTAAGTCAGTATCTAATTAAAGTAAAAAGAATCGCAAATTAATTAGTACTTGAAAAGGTGCATATTAGTGTACTTCGTTGGTTGTGTGATGTAGTATTGCGGTAGATAAGTCTTACCATGGAGCAACTCCTTTCCGTATAGAATATCCCAAAATTGTATGGCATTTTGAGCGGAAAAGGTAAGTAGGCATTCTGCCGTTGGACTAAAAGATACTGTCTCCACTCGACGATGTTTCGAACTCATGACCAATTCAGGACTAAGCAAAGACAAGTCATTAATATTGTTGCTATTAAATGACCACACTTTAACAGTCGAGTCTGCTGAACCAGTCGCAAGAAGTCCATCTTCAAATGGAGAAAACTCAAAATCAGTGACTAAATCACTGTGGGTATTAAGAACTGGTAGTGATGTTCCGCAGACACCTTCCGCGTCCAAGGACACCACTCCTAGTTGAGATCCTATCAAATCCACAGCCAAAGTTACACTTTCATATCGACCAAAATTAAGAGCATTTTTTAAAATCAAGTATCGCAAACCTGTCGCTTGCACATTGAATGCTACAAAAGCAGCAGACGCCTTGATGAAGCTCCCAGAGCAATTATATGATCCAATTGTCAGGTCCCTAACCCATGGCTCATGCTTCTTCAACTTTGGGGCTGCGTTTTTATACTTCGAGGCCTTAAATCGCCTCATCCTGACACGTTACCTGAATGAATGACACTGCATATTTAAATCACCAACCTTTAATTCCATACTTTAACGATTAAAAAGATTTGTATTTAATAAATTTCACATCTCATACCAATTGAATTTTACAATTTTGCAAATACTGGTGTGCAGATTTGTTTTATATTCCAATTTATATTTATGTTTTATATTTATTTATTCCGGCAGACTCTTAAAGATTGTAATAAGATATTTGATTGTATAAATATATTTTATACACCGTTAATTAATTATTCGATTGCGTTGCATGAAACTTGATACAAATGCATTTTAGACACTTTCGTAAGTGGCCATTCGCAAACACACAAACTTGCAAACCGAAGTTAATCCTGAGACTAAGAACGTTATGTTTAGGCTTCACAGCTAAAATGTTTATGTGAAAGAAGGATTACTTGAAGGACAAGATGAACATAAAATGAATGTTGACAACGGGTTGTTGAATATTTAGTGACTAATCTGCAAATCTGTTTTTATGACTCAGATAATGTCAGCATAGCAAGTTGCCAAGATTCTCTTGCTTATAAGAGTTTGTGCAAATGTCACGAATACTCTTACTTCACACATACACAAAACAATTCTTCTTGACAAAGCAAAGGGTTACTAAATTAGAATGTTTTGATGCTTCCACTTCTATAAATAGGAAGAATACGATTTTTCCTTAAAAAATACCGAGACTCAATCAGTTAGGAATGAACAATCAAAAAGCATCTGTCAAACCACACACATAAATATTTTGGAACTCCTTTACGCTGCACACGTATAAAGCTGTCAATATCCCTACATACATAATAGAATACGGTGTTTTTTTTAACCAAGTATCACATCTCAAATCTCAAGAGTGTGTGTAGAAACGAGAGTATGGATTATGGAGATAAGAGTAGTGAGCTGTAAGTGTGAATATGTGAAGCAGAAAGGATATAAAAAAGTACTTCTTTCATGAATTTTTGATATTGTGTTGTAACACACTCTGTAGTATTTAGATCTGGCCAAGACTCCACCCTCTCTAACCAATTTTCATGTTATACATAAATGAGCAGGGTACAATGCAGTTCAAATCCATATATAGATATAACGTTGCGGTAAAACGAACTTGCATGAATAACATTGCACTTTGAAATTGCATGAAACAATCAAAGCTTGCTTTTCTAAATACAAGTTAAACCCAATTTAAGGCTGGAAATTAAAGAGTTAATTGTATTGCGCTGCATTACTATTTAAAACCGCAACCCAAAGTCATACAAATATGGCATTACGTACTTGAATCAGGATAAGATAATGATAACGCTGTAATAATGAGTAAGATATAATACATAGAGTTAAGTATAATATTTTGCTGCATTGTAAAGAAATCGTTTCCTCATTGACTTCATAAAATTTACACCATTTTCTTGTATTTCATTTCCGAAAATATCTAAAGCATATCCAGACATGCATTAGTGTACAACATGCAACATTGCAGTTTAGCTATCTTGACTGCACTTGGGAACTTTGAAGGGGGAGGAAGATGATGACGGAGAGAGTAGCTTGCTTGGATTTTCGTTTAGTTCACAATACATGCAAAGCAAATATTATATCCTTTCACGGGTTGTTCAGAATCGGACCTGCTCAAGAGAAAGCATCGCGATTGCTTTGGGGTAAAAGTAAAGGGTTAGATGTAGCAATGGCTATGCAGTTCCATGTATTCTTCTACGGCATTTTCATGGCATTTAGAATATTTGTTTTTCAGAGTTACCTAGAGCCCATTTCTGTACTTTATATATGCAATCATGTAACGTAGAGTGTAGAGATAGAATGTACATTGAAGTCATGGTAAAAGACACAAAGTGAATTTCCATAAGTGCAAGCATTAGGATTTGAGTGATTTAATACGCTTGTCGGCTTTATTGCTACTCTCCTCTTTAACACGTTATAAATAATAAAAGCATATACACGCGTACATCAATAATCAAGTTTGAGTTGAGATAATGACCAAATTGCAGAAAGATTCACATTGAGTCTTTGCATTAAGTTTAAATGGATGAAAACTAACAAAAATTGCTTCTATTATTAATCAGCTTATGCTTAGAAAATCCTACTTCTTTGGGTTTTATGTGCCGTATTAATTCTTTTCCTTACTAACATTTTTTACATGAAAGTGGTACAACTAGCTTTTAACGCAGTTTTCGTGAAGATAGCTTTACTTCAGAGATGTTGTTTGTTACAAGACCAAGACCAAAGACGGAAACAAAATTAGAGTAAAAGTTGCAGTTATTATGTGACAATTTAAATGTGATATAATATGGGTAGTTTGGCACGTCCTGTTTTCCCACGTTTTAAACGTGCGTATAAAGTTTAGTTTGTGGCTTTTGTAGGGAGTATTGAGTATTTGTCATCGATTTTTGAGCTATCAAACGGTTAAAAATTTATTTCGAATTTTTAAACAAGGTTATTTTGATGACTCATTAAAATGATTTAAGTAGCTCTTGGGTGAGTATTTAAATTAATTACTTGCTGCCATAATAACTCAACAACCCTATTTTCTTGAATACAAAATGAATTCATGATGTATGTAAGTTTCGTACGCATTACTAATGAATATGATTGATGAATGATAACCATGAGATCGTGTTGATGATTGTGATTTGATTTGGCATGTGATGATGACTATGACTAGCAAGAGATTCACACATACAGACCACAGTCACCACAGTAAACTACACAATCACAAAAGAAATAACATGAAAACATCTGTGGGTACCGTGAGACTCAACCAAAGCCAAAGATACAGCACACTATATGTATAAGGGTAATGTAAATTGCTAATTAAGTTCTCAGGTTATGCAAATTAGGATTTTTAGAGATGACATGGACGTTAAGTTCAAATGCGAGTCACATTACAAAGTGATTGGTTTTCCTCAGCAATATAACTTTCATTGATAAAGCAGTCAAAGTTGCAGTCAGTATAATTAATCAAAACTTTTAATTGGAAGTATGATTTATACAATCGGTGGCTAATTTATCGGCGATTTTTATATTTAGGTAGACAATATGTCGGTGAATAATGTCGGTAATTTATGTGTGTGGAGTGCGGACGCACATCTAATTAAAATAAAAATGCATCTTTGACAGCTTGAAAGCAAAACAAGTTGCCACCATCAATATTTCACTAAAAGCTGCTTTGGTAAGACATGGCGATCAAATCAATCTGTAACATTGAAACTCGATTAACTCGTCCGCATACCTTCACAGTGTTCACATTAAATCCGGAAGTAATAATCATGGTTGTTGGCAGTGCAGTGCAAGGATAAATGCAGCACTAGAAACTTCCCAAATGTAGTAAGCCTGCAATTTCCAAAACAACCAGTACTTGTATGGAAACTCGCATACACGATTGTGGAATATGTTGTTAAAAATTTTAACTAGATTTAGTGGAATACCATTTTAAGTTTCTTATGTATGTTTTTTCTTAGTTTATTCCACTTATGTGGAGCATGATGATGTAGGAAAGGCATTATAAATAAACAAACCCGCTACAAGTTTTGATAAAATTATTGGAGCTAATTTTTGAAATGAAATTTCAAATGAAGCAGTGAACTTGTCTTCTTTTGCTCAGCGACCGTTTTCGAACTTTCTGTAACCATCATCAGGCTGAAGCAGTAAAATTTCACACTTAATTAAAATTAGCATATATTTTATGTGTACTTTTTATTAGTTGGAAATTGCTAGGAAGCTGAGCAGAATAAAAAAAGTTCACTACGCCGTTTAAAATTTTATTAAAAACATTCTTACGAGATTTTTAGTCCTTACAATAAGGGGTCTTCGTACAAATGTGACATGAAAAAATTATATTAATATACAAAGATTAATTGACGAATTCAGAGAACAAGAGAAAATAACCATTTGGAAGTTAAAAAATTAGTATCGTTATATAATGTGAGTTAACGGTAGCCTCTTTTGCTACATGCAACAGCCACCGACATTTAAATCTCCGACATTTTATCCCCATCGACATTTTGCTACTACCGACATGCATACAAAGCATACATCACCGACAAATAGCTGCCGACATTTTATCCGTGGACATTAAGTGTCGCCGACATCAAACTCTAAACCCGGATTGTTGAATGTCCGCTCTTGCAAAACAGGCACAGTTGTGGCTTATCATCCTTCAAATGTGTTTTCATGTGGCATCGCAAGCTCCTTTTTGAACCAAAGCATTTATTATTACACAAGTCACACTTTAATACTCGGTTAGTAGCAGCACGAGGACGTATTGGATTCATTATATCACCATGAATATAATACACCATGCAAAAATGAAAATATTGGCTAACTTTAAAAACTACATTCGATTCTGAAAATTAAATTCATATTGACATATATAATGTGACAAACTTCCACATTCAGCTTACATTCCCCAATTTTAAACGAAGACGAAAACCTACTATTGTAAATCTGAGTTAGTCTCAGTATTAGATGCATTTTGGAGGAAACAGGCAATTCACAGAAGTACCCGACAAGATTAGTTAATTAAGGACGTTTATTGATAACGATAAATGGTCTTTGTAGAAATGCAGGATTCTTTCATAATAACATACGAATACCAATTGACATTAATCAATAACTCTAATTCAGCTTATCATATTGTCCCCTCTTATACAAATGCGTTACCTGCTTTCATGAGATTGGGGTGGATTTAAAATACATTTATTCAAGTACACCACGACTGGCTTACCTGACTGGGTTTAATTCTCAATTAATTAGTTGTTCGCCACTACTCCGCCCCTATTATTCCATTCAGACTTATATCATGTCCTTTTGTTCCTGAAAGCGTCTTCCAAACATATTTTGGGGTACTGTGAGAAAAGTGGTAAATTCAACACGAACGTAAACAACAACAGAGAACCGACGGCCTCCCAGAAGGGATTTAATAGAAAGTGAGAAAGCCGCTGGGCTCTGCAAACAACGATTACGCATCACTTGTTGTAATTAACTTTAATTAATTTTGTATGCATTTTAAGTAACCACGTTATCCGTCCGTTATCCAGTGTCTTTAAATGAGTTGAATAAAAATTATTTTGAGTGAAATAAAATGAGGATGAGTCAACAAGCTTTGGGTTGGTCATTATCAAGCATTTTTCAAGGTTTGGCTGGATGGAAGAAGGTGTGTGCATTTTCTAAATGAATTTTTTAAATAATTTAGTTTTTTAGTAATTGATTAGTAATGATTGGTTGTGTTATGTTTCAGACAAAATAATCATCCTATTGCTGTCCGGTGTATAGAAAATTAGTTGCATTTTGTCTTAGTTATAATTCGATAAAAAATGAAGGCGTTGGATAATACTGGACGTTAAACGGGTTGTCTGAAGGATAAGAAAAGGACTTTAAAATATATACTCGCTTACTGACTGAAGACATGGCTGGTGACAACGGAGGAACAAAAAGTGAGCCGCCGGCTGAAGTGATTGGGACGGCGTCAAAGATTTTTAAGCTTTTATTTATTCTGGCTTGCTACACGTCATTGTTTGTTACCGTGGTGAAGCAAGCTCGGTGGTTTCTGTACAACTGGTCATCGGACGCTATGGAGCTTGATGTATTAGGTATGTAAATATGCATAGGTATTTTTAGTGGAGGAGAGGTTTTATAATTTAATTAATCCTGGGTGTATTTATTGTGTATCACAGACTGGGCAAGATGTCTTCCAGAGTGTCAGCCATATCCGGGTCAAGTTTTGAAATCTGTGGGGGTTGATTTACTTCTTTTCATCGTGTTTATGCTTCAGCATTCACTCTTGGCGGAGCGGAATCTCACTGGAACTTTTATTCATAGGAAGGTGTTCATTGAGTGGAAGATAAACGGAGCTTTATACACTTTAACTACTGCTGCTGCTTTACAGGTATGTCTCATGATATCATTAAGGGTTAGGAGTATACAGAACGGCTATGTCTGATAAAAATTGCATAAATTAATTTGATTTTTGAAATAGATACTTATGAA
>JAHZNG010001123.1:0-18944 GCA_027744375.1 Orchesellides sinensis
TCCAATGGATAATAATTTTAATTAGTCTCACCAAAAACGCGTAAGAACACGTCACGGTTACAGGAACAGTGAAGTACAGTGGGTGGATATTTAAACTCTCCGACTGAAATCAATACAAAGAATTTTAAATTTCATATTACAATGAATAAATTTTAGCACATTAGCGTGAGGCGGTAAGTCAGGTCGGTTATCATTATCTATTTACCAGAGCGATCAACATAGGCAAGAAAACGTTAACCGTTGCTGAATTGGACGCTACTTCAGTAAATGCAGCTGCCAGACACATAACAACGATGAGAATAATTTCTTTTGGAAGAATATCCAAATAGCTGAGCTGCCTTCCAAGCCAATGTGATAAACCAGAATAGACTGCTCCATCTGATAAGGCAAAGCCTCCACCCATCAAAAGTACAACCCCCCATGGAAGTGAATGCTGAACGTATTTCCACTCCAGCAACGCAGGTGTCTTAGTAGGATTGCAGGATCCTCCATCGCCCCCTATTAATAGCACGCTTATAAATTAAACTACCCTTCACATAATCAAATCTGCAAGCTTACAAGATTAACACTTAATTCTGATTAGCGAAAAAATACAATAAGTATAAAGGATCGTACTTCCAATAAATGCATTGAGATCCCGTGGAATGATGAAAAGAAGTAAAACAACAAAAATGGCTGCCGAAGAATCGCCAACGTTTGCATTCGAAATGAAGTCAGCCCATCCAGTCTGTAACAAAAAAGTACGTATGTAAACAAAGTTTTCGTAGAAGTAATTAAAAAGTCTTGTAGAAGATATAAATTAAAATCCCATCAATAAGAATGTAACCTACCATAAATCGAGGTTCACGGAAAAGCCATAACAGGACAATCAGAATAAATAAAACAAAAACGGCTATCTCGTGGAATGTCATAGAGCCAAGAGCTTTGTACTTTTCCGCAAGGACTTTCTCAACAATCTTTTGCTTTTGCACCTCCTCCTCCATCTCAAGCCTCCGTTTTTCATTGTACTTTCTCCAAAAACAGATCCAGTCAGGAACACCAATGTAGTAGACCACCAAGTAGAACCAACATAAGGCTACGTTGAGTGTCATGGGTGGTATGTTGTACACCATCCACGTGGCAAAAGACATATCCAAGTATTTTCCACCTTGGCTAACGTCCACACTAAAAATGTATAACCCAAACATCCGTTTTACGGTAAACTAGGTATGCATTCAAAATTAGTATGCAGTGATTGATACATTATAAGAGCAAAGTCTTACACTTTAATAAGTTCTTGGAAAACTAAGTTGCTGGATGTACCTGTGAGTACTCCCGTGCCTATAAACAAAGACATGCAAACAATTAAAACATATACGTCAAATAACTATTTACGTAGTATTTGTGGAATGAAGTGTTTGCTAAAATTATTCATTTATCACACAAACCGTACCACAGCAAGCATGTGGCAACTAATCACTAATCATAATGCAAACATTTATAATTTTTCCTGACTATTTTTGTCATGCATTTTTTCCGAATTTCAATGACAAGCCCATTTAAATATAAATATATTTGTCAAGTCAATGCCCGATACTCGTGATCGAATAATTCTCTAAAATAGGGATAGATGGGTTACCTCCAAGATTAGATGCCAAGCAGATTGAAAATAAAAGCATCTTTTTCAATTGTTTCTTCTTGATGTCATCAGGATGATACAGTCTCCATTCTAACAAACAATGCAATATCCATGAGTCATGTACAATAGGTATTTATACAGTTTTACAACAACTCAGAAAGGTTCCATGCTATTAATATATACTACAATCAAAGAGTACATTTACTCCTACTACAGCCCATTTATTGAAAACTGCATGGTCAATGTCCCTACATAAAAATAAACCAAACAAGGTGCATTCTTTTTCTTGAATCAGCTTTGCTTACTCAATATCAATAGCAGTGAGGTCCCCATTTGGAATGAACTTAGTCAATTCCGTGGGCTCAACAATGACCATCTTTCCTTGAGGATTCATTTGTCGTATGGGTTTGTTCTTTAGATTGTTGGTATATTTCACAGCTAAACAAGGCAAGTCCGCATCCGATTTTTCTCTGAATACTGATGGTCGCCTCCTACGTCTTGTCTCTTTTTCTCGAGGCTAAGGACAAAACGAACAGAAATAGAAAGGAATGAGCTAATTTTTTACACTTCCATGTGATTACCGGCAAAAAATCAACGAAATGCAAGGAGGAAATATCCTTACGCATGCATGGTTAAGGCTAGCCTAAGTGTAATTTGTTCCACGGGCTAGAGGCTATCATAGACTACTTACATCCTCTTACATATGCGTCACACGACAGGGTTTTTTAATTGGCACGCAAGAGAATAGACTGATACAATATAAGCAAACATGACTATGAAGATCTCGATATTTTCATATAAAATACGATTTTAGAAACTGTCACGCGATGGGCATATTATGTACATACAAAAAATTATATAGTGTTCGTTTGCATACAACTAATATTTTCCACTGTACTTTGTCTTCTACAAAAAGCCCATTAACGGTTACCAGAACTAACTAATATAAAAAGTGAGAAGTGGATTATTTAGACTTGAATCATTGGTTGGGTCGGATACGTACAGGGCACAAGAACATTAGGTATGGAACGGACAGATACGACCAGAAAAAATGCATGGAAAGTTCTTTAGCTCTGGTTTGAGAAATCTCTCATCTCTCCTTAACAAAAAATTACTCTGTGCAACATAATGTCAGCGACCCCACTCTTAGAATTCTACTCACCGGAAAAATTTCATCCAGAACAGTTATGGTAATCGGGATAACCATTGCCGCTGTGGCAGCGTCTAAAAGAAGAAGAAATTTCTTAAAGTAAATCATGTAAACATTTTACTTTGTTATACATAAGCTTCTGCTAAGTTACAAGGTGTATCAGTGCATTCATAGAAAAAGGACAATCCAAAACTAAAAGAGGACGTGAATTCAGTTTCATAGGCATAAATGGCATACAATATAATCACTACAAACTAGAAAACTCAATTGCACCACAATGAATGACTTACTGTTTATCCACATGCTCAAGAACGTTGTCGTTAGCATGATCCCAAGTGTCAACCTAAAGTAATAAAAAAAATAAATCAAAGAACGTGCATTTAATTTTTATGACTTACTTGATATGTATATGTTGTGGGTAGTCTTTACATATTTCATTGACCAACATTATGTGATACATTTATCCTTATGAGAAGTTGACGTTCTCACAAATACAAAACGACTTAAAACACACCTACAATATCCAGCTTTATAAGATGCTAATTATGCATGTTGGTATATTTCCATGAACTCCAGTCCACCAACCTTTAAATCTACTTCCAGATAGCAGTTCTGCAGGCAAGTCGTGTAACGTTGTTATAAATACAACCACAACATAAATCGAGAAAAATCATCTTGTTGGATAGGAGATTACCTATTTTTTATTACTAAACTCCTTAATTTCTTCTTCCTTTCCTTATTAAACTTAACGAAGATGAAAAGTGCATCATCAAATTTATGCAATAAACATCATTTCTGACGACAGGATGGTACTGATAAGCAAACTGGCGACAAATTTCACGCCATATAAAATGGCACTATCATGTGAGCAAAGAATGTTAATTATAACGTAAATCATTCAAGGCAAAGATGTTACCTATAGTAAATCCAACAGATGATACGATTTTAAAATGCCGGATGCTAAACTGCTGTCTTACGAGGACCTTGTTAATGTTGTTTACAAGTTATAAGTACATGAATTTGATACATAATTACCAATTTCATGTATATAGATACAAAAAGGTTCGCGGGAAGAACAATGACGACTTCTGTGGCTTCCAATAAATAGGATTAAAATCATTATGATTACACGTCTCTTTGAATTTGCGGTTGTATGAAACATGGACTTGACACGTAACCGTTTGGTTGGACCCCAAATTTCCAATGCGTAACTTTAATGGAAGTATGGCTTACGCATAAGAAAGAATTAGCTACCATCAATGCACATACGTCAGTTACAAAGAAGAGTATGGTATACAGAGGTTGACAGAGGTTAGGCAAGTATTTTTATGCAATTGTTTGGATTTTATTGATTGCATTTAAAAATGCCAATCGAATTGTGGACTTTGTTTGTGTAAAAAAGTAACGTAAAACTACAGAAGCGTCATGAAAATGGAATCCTCAATGCTCTTTTACAGCTTGCCTTAATAAACTCCAACTAATTACAGAAAATTACTGTGTATGGATGAACACGCAACACCTACGAGATACAGTGGTTTGATATAGGCCTACGCATTGTATTAGAGAATAAGAATTATAAGAATGCTGTACTAATATGGAATATAATGGATAAATGTAGTCACTCAAATTTTCTAGAAATACATATAATTAGTGCATTTTTTACCTGACAGGTGAGCAACCCACAGTCGTCATTACTTTTAGAGCAATCCGACGATGAAGATTACAAAATTCCACAGCCAAAGCAATAATTAGTCCTCCAATAAACATCATGTTCGTCTCTTTCATATAATTCTTGGAAACGCGGCCTATATGATGGTAAACAAAGATCCGAAATCAGAATAAGCTTTTTCTATCACAAATCATGCATTTTCAAAGGAATTCATTTTCTCTGAACAAGTAACTATTTAAGGGTTCAAGATGCAGCCTAAATCAAAGTTTCACTTGTGTTACGAAGCATGCAGTGTAAGCGCTGATCCCGTCTCTATATCTACTTATTAACTATAATATAACCTATCATATAAAAACATTATAAATCCTCTAACATACCGGTATCCTGAATTCCAAGCAGTGGAAATAGGACCATTGGCATCATACTTGTAACAGCTAATGGAAGAGCTTCTACCATCCAAAAGGATGCCATTATGATGACCACATACGCACATTTAAATTTCTGGGTGTAAATAAAAATTAAATTATTAAAATCTCTTTTGCCTATTGAAAAGGAACATCTACAGCTTATCCATTTAGTAAAAGTTAAATATACCTAAAAAACTTGCTATTATTAAAAGCAATGTGTATTGTACTTACAGTTGAAGGTCGCCCATCCGCTATCGTGTCCTCATCCGGGATAAACAGAAGTGGCATTAGAATAATTGGCAATAGTATGACCAGGAAGAATTCCCAGTTTTTTACAAAAATACTTCTTAATTTTAAATTCATTTTGACAAACTAATTAACAACAAGGTTTATTATTCTATTCTTTGAAGAATTTCAGTCTTATCGAAGGCTCAATCCTATATGGGATTTGCGGACTCCTTTTGGTATCACAGATCAAGCGTAGAGCACAGCAGACATTGAACTGATAAAGTTGCCTTAGGTTTACAGACTTCAGACAAAGTTATATTCTGAATGGCTGAAAGTCTCCCTTGTCTTTTGGCTTAGGTATTTATAAATTGAGTGTCAGTGACCCGATTTAAATGAGAGGGATGGAATAGAGGGAGTCAGACTAGGATTTAAGAAAGGGACAGAGTGTCTGGTTTAAATAAATGCAATGAAAGAGTGGAATGTTGTTGGAGGTAAAATGATTTAATATTTACTGTCAATGAACAGGAATCATGTTCATGGATATTTGATATCTATTAAAGGTACAAGAAGTATATGGAGGATTTTGTGGATGATGTGGTCTATAACTCCAACAAATCCAATGTCCAATGATAGGAACGAAAGTCAATCAAGGAGAATTAGATCAATTGGATTTACAAGTCCAAATAAGAGTAATAATTTCCCTGTCAGGTCATGGGCAATGCCATGGCTAGCGGACGAGAATGAGGACGCTAACTATACTGCAAGTCAAACAAAGGTAAACAGGAAGGAAGCTTTGTTGCTTATGTAAATGCTAGAGCACTTATGCTGTTGTATGTAAATCTTGATTTTCTTGATAGGATCTTCAAATTGATTTTGTCTTAATGATAAGAACACTGAAAAGTTTGTGATGATCAGTAACTCTGCTGATTAACACTTTTGGATCGCATGCAAAATGCAGTGTGAGTATGTGTTATCCAGTAAAGAGTTTATCCTCGTAGACTCTTGCCTGGTTCAGAACTGAATGACAAGTGTTCGGAGTGTGTACGGGATGTTTTATTAACTGGCACTTTTTAACAGGCAAAAGATGTTACACCAAATTAACATTTAGACTTAGTCAGACTTCAGACAAGGTTTCGAAGAAAGGTTTGCTCCATGCATATGGCTTTTTCATGTGTACGTTCATGCATTTCTACATATGTATGTACATACATGCATGCAATGGAAAAACTAATATAACGATAACTGTTAACAGAGAATCATCATATTATCATCAGTCTGTATAAAATACATAACCCAAAAAACCCAAGCCGCTTTACTTGGCTTGGTGTACAAAGAGAAGCAATATAATATAAGACTAGTAATAGCATCATCAACGTCATGTATGGGTATATTCATACCAGGTTATATATATAAAAGGACTAGTCTGAAAAAAACTGCAGATAATAATATGGATGGAAAGGTACATTTATATGTATATATTATGTATTTTGAAGCTCTCCTATAATAGGGTTTGCTTTTTTAGAGCTGTACATTTGTATGTGGAATTTATAGTAAAACCATACAACTACTTATAAGAATACATACATACATATTGTATATACATATATGCAACGCTACTAATTCATATAACTGATAGTTCATGAAAGAGCTAAAGTATCTAATAGAACGGAAAGGAAAACGTCAATAAGTCAAAAAGGGATTTTTATGGTAGGTGCTTTTATTTTTTTATACTCTCTCTCTCGTTTGATTTTTTATATTACATTTTCATATTGACTCATTTGTTCTATTAGGGATAAGTGTACCTATGTATAGTTTGTATGTAACTCCCTAGAACGTCTGACTAAAAAGAAGGAGCCGGCTGAATTTCGTTTAATTATTAAGAGCTGACTCAGATAAACTGAGCTAACAAATTTGTCTGGTGATTTTTCATTCACAGTAGTGTTTCCCTCTCTGTAAAATGAGTCTTGTCTAGAATGCATTCTCTAAATACAATTCATTTTGGTAAGCTTAGTGCTTCTCTCAGTTAAGTGTATATAACGAATACGCTTGCGAAACATTGGTGAGCAATGAAGAGGAGAGCAAATGTGACAGTTTGCGAAAGCCACCCATTCCAGATTACAGTTTGGCCTTTGTTTCTTTAATCTAACGGAACGGAATGAAGAAGGAAAAGGAAGGAGAGTTAAATAACAAATAATATAAAATAAAGTACAATTTACAATGTTTTCATGCATGCAACTTTTGGATTACCAGATGATGATAATAACAAATGGATCTTGTAGCATCTGATTAAATTACATGCTATAATGAAAACAAATCGTAATTACGTAGGTTAGCATAAAGATAATTGGCATGTTTGATGTACCTTTTAAAAGAGAGACACATATGCTCCAGTAGGCAAACTACTATATAGTGTATGAAAAGTTTAGGAGTATCAACACACATTTAAATGAAAATTCAAAGATATTGCGCATTGATGTCTTGTGTATGACTGCTACTACAGCGCCGTAATTTACACTTCTAACAATTTTCCCAAAAAAAACCGAGCTTCTGGCTTACATTCATATGTATTTCTTGGCTTTCATTCCTTACGACGCATTCACATATTATATTTAATATAAAAATACGGTTGCACATTGTACATAACTTGTAATAATCTACTCTAAAATAATTAATCATAGACTATTCCCTTTCAGCATTAAACGTTATACGAGAAGCACACCTTCCGCCTAACGGTTCTGGGAACAACCATTTTAATATAACTTGCCAAAAGTTGACTTTAACTATTACAAAAATAAACAAAAATTGAAGATGCTCAAAGTAAGTGCATAATATACAAACCAAACTTGTATAAATACCTATGCATAATGTGAAAATGTATAGCTGGGATACCATACAGGTTATGCTATTTTTGGATTGGAATATTTATACAAATTATAAAACCCTTCCAAGGAACTAACCACTCATAACAGTTTGTTTAGTTTCATTTTCCGCTTTCATTCATTTCGGTGATGACATTTGTTACTAGGTCCACTTTTCCGCTCTAATACATGTATATCTTCGGAGTGTTAATACAAATGAAGATGGACACAAGCCAATATGCATTTGTATATGTACAATAGTACTAGTGTTCCCTACATGAAGGCACAACCAAAATGCCTATACAGAAGTCTTCTCTATTACGTTCTACTCATCTCTGAATCTGATAAATCATGGATGCAAGCTGCATATTTCTGATCAGTATACTTCGACTTAAATAGTTAAGGTTGCAGGAAGCCATATATTTATTCTGCATAATCGGTAGCATCACAAGAAATCATTACAGTTTGGTGGGCACTATGCATCAAGCTCACCTCAAAACCAATTAGTACTATCTTATGAAAAGTGTATTGGGATTCGATTGGGCATCAGTCAGTTGTAACTTGTAACCAATATTTAGTGTATCAACCATTGATGTACAATACGTATTTTCTACTTTGTTATTGCAAGTTGTCAATAAGATGTATACACAACAAAGTGCGATAATGGGAATGTTAAGTCATTTTACTGTGAATAGTATGGGTATTTGGAACAAAGCAGAAAATTTAATTGTGTAGTTCCATTTCCTTACACAAACTTTCAATTGGACATTCAACATATTAATTGTCTTGCAACAAAGCACGAATGCTCTCACTCGCGGTAATTTGTAAGGTTAGACAAAACAACCTATGAGAGTTTATGATCATAAATAAGAAAAAACCAATAAATAATTGATGCACTTTTTACTAAACCAAATGAAATTCCTAATTCTTGACAAAATCAGAATGGCAGATTGCACTTCGACATTAGATGAACTATGAATTTGGAACCCCTTTAAAGAAGATATGTATATAACATCATAGTTTGACTATGTTTTCATTACCTCTACAGAAGTTTGGAAGTAAAATTAGGTAAATTCATGTTGTGCACAATTAAAAACAAGTTTTGGGGCTTCCCTGCGCTTTGTATCTTGCATAGTTAGTAACTAAATTACTGATCTCAAATTTGGTAAGTAGGTTTGCAATTTAGTGTCATATTTTCCTCCGTACATTAATACTTACTAATTACAGGTATCTAAATTATATTGCGTCTCAAATAGGTTACAATTGTTATTGTTATGATAAATGACAGCAACTATGTTATTTGCCTTCCTGAAGCCGCATAAAATTACTTTACTTGTGCGCACAGCAAAACGACCTATGATGCATCAAATATCCTGAAAGCCGAAGTAAATAGAGAGGACTCAACTAATCTCAATATTTTATTAGTTTACAGCCCTGTATGGCGATGACGTTAAAGAGAATTAATGCCATTTTTATTCATTTTTTATGATGACTTTGGTTGGTAGGCTGTCCTACTTAGTTTGCATTTTACTGGATGTAGCTTTGACCACTGGCGCTTCATGAACTAATTAACAATCAATGATCTAACATCAAGTATTGAACAAATCAAATGAATTCAATCGGTAGACAATTAATGAAAGCCTTTGATATTCCCTCAGTCTTAATAATGACTTTGATTTGTTGGTTTCTCCTCTCGAGACTGGACACCTCTGGTTGATACTGGACAAAACCGAACCTTAGTCGCCAGTCAAGTCATTACCTATTTTTCAACCTTTGCATAGAAAACTGTTTGTAAACATGGAAAATTTTCTTTAAAAATGCCTAAGAACATCATTTTAGTCAGATTTGCCATTCACAAAATATATCGCAAATCAGACGACGCAGTTTGACCAGCCACAGTTCTGTATTTGTAATTATAAGGTCAAAGTATTTTTCGGTTTAAAAAAGAAGACACAGGTGGACAATTCTATTGTTGCATTCAGTCAATAATAAACTGACTAGATTTTGTGAACAAGTTTCTAGTTCATTGCCACGTTTGTACTTCAAGGCTGCTTGTCCGCAAACATGGAATTTTGACAATGATTAACTCTTGTCCAATTAATTGATAGTTCGAGGAAACTAGTTGACGCTTCTTTTACAATTCGCATCACATCATCATGATGGTGGTTGTCATCTGTATTGCATGCACATAGACGGAGACTTATTTTCAGACAACCTTCTCACTATTCTCAATTGTGGCAGGAAAGTATGCATCATTTTCCTGTCTGAAATTTCCTCACAAGCAATTTTGCGTAATTCAAGAATGAAAGAAACAAACTGGTAAATGTTTGCAAAAAAAACATTTAACAATTGCCCTTGTCCATGCATTTTACTTACGTACATTTGTACGGAGACGCACACATCAGTGGTTACATAGACCATCTCTGGTCACCCGATATGTCAAAGTCAGTCAAAACTTACATCTCCAATTAATGCGTGATTGTTGCATAACATGAAATTTTGCTACCATTTCTTACATTCAATTTAGATTTTAGATACCAATCATCAATAATGTTGTTTCTTTTCTGCAAACTCATTATTAGCTGTCAGATTCCAATCAAAATATTACGCTATACATTTACATGAGCATGATCTGGTATTCATCATCTGTTCAATCAATTTGATGACAGTTGGGAAAAGTTGACCTTAACCAGCTAGTAGTTGGATAAATGTATCATATTCTTTTTATTGGTCATTCATTTCATTACAATTTGCGACTTAACAAATCGAAGGTATTCTTCGTGGGTGTAGCATGCAAACTTTACCATCAGATCAAAGTATATAGATTTTTATAAGAGGTAGGTAGGTATATTTACATAATAACTTTGTTACTTACGTATGTGTTCTATTAAGGCATGTATATGTAATTAGTTTTAAATGAACTTGATCTATACCTAATTAACAAACACCAATGTTTTTTTCTGTGTACATGAAATTTTGTTATTTCCTCTAATTTGTATGAAATACGAGGTCAGACGGGTTACTGCGTTATTTAAGACTAAGACCTAAACCGGAAACAACTTGTGTTTGACTGGAGTTTTAAAATCTGTTGCAGTAAAGTTTTACAATGTGTTCGGCATTTCACACAAAAAGGTTTGCCGCCATGTCAGGGAAAATGGTGGGCTGTTGATACGAAATTATGTTGCAACCTCCAAAGCGCGCGACTAACTGACGCCAACTCACAAAAGCGATAGACAACTGAATAAGGATCTCATTCAAACAAATCTTTTTGATAGCTCTTTCGTTATAGCAGATCATAGATCAACTAATATACAAATGAACATAAATATGCATTCCTTTATGTGTTGGTATGTTCATACGCATAGTACAAATCCACTTCTTTTTTTCAACTTATCCAACCATATAATTATACTCTTGGGATCTCTAATCTACAAAATGCCAGGAATACATAAAAATTTTAGCGATTAATTCACTAAGCAATCACCTTTCTTGCCCTGCCAGGTTATCCGAAAGCATATCAGGCCACTCCAATCAATACTGACTAAAGCAGAAACGTAAAGTATATTCATTTCATGTCGGACTTTTAATCAAATGAAGCAAATGCAGTAGAGCTAAATGATTGAATATGAAAAACTGAGAATATGAAAACACCTAAATCGAACATATAAAGAATTCATCATTTAAACAACTCTTCCACAGACATACTTCTTGCTACTATTTTATTAAACGCTTATGTTAATCATTATGCCGTTTTACTAAACGCCTTTTTTAACTTGTTGGACTTTTATTACATATGTACCTACATGAATATTGCATCATCTAAAACGCGATACTTGGTTATCCTTTGCTCTTAACCTTCACAAAGATTCCTTTGCTTATCCCACCCCATATAAAGTCGCAGATAAAAAATCATATCAAAAGATTTTATTGACGAAATTATATCGTATTGTTAATTTTTCTACCTGACCATCCTTATAGCATTCGTAGAACCAAATATATATATTTGTGAACATGCACACCTACTTATATGCATCGTAAAATGAATGCAACGTAAGTACGTGATACAGGTTATAAGTCATTATATTATGCAAACACATGCACATAACCCACGCCTTCGGATGCAAATGCCAGACCCACGGATTTAGCCAATCAGATCATAGTTTGATTTTTAACATAACTCCACTTATCTTTGCTACGGCATTCCATTCTTTGACGTTTTCACTCTGTAGCGTGTATTAATTATATGTTATGAACAAGCCAAAAAAATCATATATGTATGCTTAACTTTATTATATACTTTCCTTCTGTTCATTTTTGGCTTAAGCTGCCAAGAATGTAATTAAAGCAGTACATATTAGTCCTACTTCTTCTTACTACTGCGCATTTAGAATCTTCAAGTTCTTAGAAAGACTAAAATCTTTAACTCTGATGCGGACGACCTTAAGAATGCAAAACCAAAGGTCGTAGTCCGCATGAAACGAGAAAGAGGAGGTAGGTGATTTTACACACATGATACATAGCAGATCACCAGACGGGCTTCAGGCACATGGCGCTAGTGAAGCGTTTACCGATCGCAAATTTTGTATGTCTTATGAGTTCGACTATGTACATGCATGGCTACATATACACGTGAGTAAAAGTATGTTACATAATAATTTGGCATCTGGATTATTGCAACAAAATGATTAATGCATTATCCTCTCTGGAAGTAGATTTAAATCATTCGAGTCAAATCTTGTTGAGTGCTATTTACATTTTAATAAAAAAAACGCCGAGGATGGAGGTCCATGAAGTTAATGAAAGGTATATGGATGATTACGTTTAAAAGATAAGTACATTGATTTATAGATAGTAATTAGACTCCGTTTTTCACTTGTTACTATATATATTTACAAAAGATGCACCAACTAATGCGCGCATAGGATTTGGCTTAAACTTAGTATTTAGATGTAGCTCGACACATAGATTCTAAATCCGTTGAGAACAAGCCCGCCGCTCTCTTCGTTTTTTGTGAAAAATTGCAAAAACTGAAATTTGTTACAACAAGCAAGCATTTTTCTTCGTTTTTTTTAGAAAATGTGAAAAAACTTAATTTTTCGAACAAATGTCTTTGATGTCAAATTTGAAACTAGTTATAGTTTTGTATTTGAGATGTTTTAACACGTAAATTACAAATCCAATGAGAAAATGCGGTAACTACCATTGTACTTTTTAAAAAATCTAAAAAATCTGAGTTCGTTAAAGGAAAATTTTTGGTGTGAATTTGTTTTACAATTTAGTACTTTGTTGTAAATAATAGCCATGTCCAGTGTAATTGCTGTAATTCGGAATGCATACATAATTAAATACGTTTCATAATAATTTTTGAAATTGTAGATCTATGTACAAATAAATGCTAATGTAAACTGCATTTTTTGTATCTCACCTCCAAGGTCAAATCAAGTGCATTTATGCCATTCACCATTTGCGATACGGTAAGTGATTTGATGATGATAAGGATTATGATAATTCGTAATTCGAAAGATTTGTTGTATTGGACCTTGCCTCCACTTTTGCCGCTCATCTTAGTTAATAGAGAAAGTGAGAGTATTTGGTTAAATCAAGCCAAAGCTTGCTAATGTAATAAAAATGCCATAATATGCATACATCATTCCAAAATCCTCCAATAGTACGTATTACAAAGATTTACACTAAATTACTAGTCATCAAATAAACGGGCAGTGTCACAGGCACAGGGATCGTAAAATCCGTAAGCGCGATATTGCTCATGTATTAAGCGTGGGTGAAGCCGGCAACCGTGTTGCAAACAAATCATGTGCTCCATACGAATCCTTGAATCTACCTTTTACAGTTCTTCTTTTAACGCCGGCTCATGCAATGTACAAATATAATAAAATCAAGAACTAAAGATGTTCATTGCAGTCATTTTAGTTATTAATGTCAAACTTTTGATTGTTACAGGACTGGATGTTTTCATATAAATCTGCGTTCGGGTCATACTAGACTACTGGACATATAAATTTAGATCTAAATCATCAGTCAGGTTTTTCCTCGAATTTACGTGAAGCTCAAACTAGACAGCTGCTTCTTTTGAGTTGAAAAAACGTGCATAAAATCGTAACAACACCAAATTCTAAATGGTGAAAAGTTCAGGTGCCTAATATTTATATACGTAATACCAAAGTTTACCAAATTTACCAAGGGAAATTACCTAGAAATGCTTAGCTTTAGCTTTCCGTTACAGCAGCTCCCCAACTCGCAGTTGAAAGCCACTTAAAGGCATATTTCAGACAGATTATAGTTATATGAAGCCAGATTTATAATGACAATTTTTATTCTTATGTATATTTGACATCTGGAAAAGATTTATACGTAGTTACATATTTTATTATTATTCACTAGCTAGTGTTCCATCACCATTGTTGAATGAGTTTGTTGGAAGGTAATTCTTAAAATCTGAATATACAACGGCTGTTTTGGTATAATAGCATTAACATTATATATACCATTTAACATAATAAGGAAAGTGTGTTGGAAAAGTAAAATCGCATATCCTTTTACAAGAATTAAATGTTTAATTTTAGATGTCTTCTTAATAATATTCCCAAAAACATGCTCGTGTGTTTACTGTATGATGGCATGAAAATCCATGCGCAGCGATTTATCTATTTTGCTTACGTATTAAGCATAATGTTTTTGAATTTCATTTCATAAATTCTAAAATTATCCAGCATTTACAAGTAATTATTAGAAAAATATGGAAATATCTATAATGTTACATATCCTGTCATTTCATCTTAACACGATACCAAAGGGAGTCACATCCATTTTATGTTTGTGACTAATACAACAGTATGAAGTGACATTTGACTCTAGAACTATTTCTATTTTCAATAGTAGTAGTTTACATTAATATGTAATCGTCTGGTTTATGACACTAGGAAAACGTTTGCATGCTATGGTATGTGTCTGAGTCAGTCGATTCTGACAATAAGGACACCTATGTTGGACGTAGCTCAACATGACAAGCATTTTGATTTGTATACAAAGCAAGGAGTCAACATACTTATTAGCACGTTCTTACTTTAGATATTCCTGATAATTAGTTAAACACACGCCAAATTAAAAGCTGTTAGAAAGTATTTCTGATGAAAATTAGCCATTTAATGAATCAGCGCTTATGTTTTATGCATTTCCTTTATACTTAAATGCAATAGACTGTAAATAGATTCGACTTGCAGTAAAACATTTCTCCACAACTGACAATAATGGAAGTCTTTTTTTAGAACCAGAATTTCTTTATTGATAATTTATTCTGAAACTTACAGTAAATGAGTTTTAAAACATTGACAGACATATTTTTTAAATGATCCTTTTTTAGAAATAATGATAATAATATGGATACTAAATGTTTTTATGCATAATAATAATTAAGTCTTACAATAATTACTTCTTGTATGCGTAAGTTTAAACAAGATTGCATAAGGTAATTAGGGTAATTATCATATTATATCGTTATTATCGTATATGTAACAATTACAACGTACTTATTAAGTATAACATAATATGGTATTTGTTAATCGTGCTTATTTTTGTGATCACTAAGAATTTATGCCGAGTTTGTAAGAATTCTTATTATAATAAAAACATACGCACACGTCAAATTGCTATCAATTGCCACTTTCATGGTTTATAGAATTAATAGAATTGCTCATTGGTATGATTTTAAAACGTTCAATTCAAACAGCCATACTAAGTATATAACAGTAACAGAAGTTATTGGTGATCACTTTTTTGGAAACATTTATGAAAAATAATGATCTTATTTTGATGAAGACTCACCAAATAGGTGGAAATATTGCATTTTATACATAAATAATGTTTTATGTGATTACAGTAATACGTAAATAATTGTACAGTCGTATTTAACAACCATTTCCATGCAATCATCCCAATATGGAATTCATAAAAAGTTGTGTTTTTACTACAACTATTGTAACCATTATGTATATAACATCAAACCTTACGTATTTAACAACCATTTCCATGCAATCATCCCAATATGGAATTCATAAAAAGTTGTGTTTTTACTACAACTATTGTAACCATTATGTATATAACATCAAACTTTTCTAACAGTGAACACTTCAGTTCATGCAAGCGCGTGAAAGTGTAAGACAAATTATGGAGAAACCATTGTATCACAATAGGGGAAACGCTTGGTGCAAATCTCCTCTTGTTTTATCAATATCAGAAGCAACGAAATAAGTAAAATGAAAGTATTTTCTTTACAAATTATTGTAATTTATCATATACAGTTAAACTGAATCATGCTCGAATAAATCACCTCATACTTGTTGGTGTTTTCACAAGATTTATCCTAAATATGCAAAAATTTAGTCTGAAAGATTGAAGCAGAAAAATTAGACGCTTGCTCTGACTCTGATTGTGTTTCCTCCATGATTATGGCACAATTTTAAATTTTATGAAAATTTAAGTCCGTTTGTTGGAAACTTGATCATAACAGTTAATAAATTTCGATGAATAAATTCAGGATAAATGAGAAAGATAATTCGAGAAATATTGGGAAAGCATATAAATTTGACATTTCGCTGAACTATAGAATTTAACATGATTATTGATTCGGCAGTTCAGTTAGCTACATTACCTATGTCTAAACACAAATTTGTCATTTTTGTTACAAGTTATGGATTTAAATAGTTATGCATACTTATTACTTCTCCATATCGTTTGCAGGCTAATTGTCAACGTAAAGTACATACGCTAATTGCAGCAGTATGATTTTGTAGGTGTGTGACCTAATTTTTGAGGCTGTAGTGTAGAAGAACAAGTGTTGAATTGAGGTAATTAAGAATCCGATTCTTACATAAAAAATTGTATGGGGATGCCCAGTAAGCATGTCATTAAAGAATTTAATCAACTCACAATTCCGTCTCTGCTTCTTTATTAGTGTGATTATGCGAGTCTTTGGATTGGTATAAGAGAGTTTAATTTATAGTAAATTTCTTTAGAAAGGTTAAGAAAGCTTTATGAAAAAAATTCCACGATCCGATTTTTACTACCACAAGGCAGATTTTGTTATTATCATTTTAGCAGTTAGTCTGAAACTTCACATTAAAGCCGCATGCTTGGTAAGTTTGAAATTTTTCAGTGTACGAGCAATTATGTATAAAATTAATCATGGAATTATTTTTATTGAACAAAAAGGTGTGTTGTTGCTGTCGAAGGGACATTGAATCTATTTAAATTTTTTGGGGAACTGTATAGCATAGACAATAATAAAATCTAAACTATTCCTCACAGACTCCTAGCATGTGAAATCATTTTACGTGAAGTCGAATCGAATATGTTTAATGCGCACATTGCATCTGTTTTATGTACGCTATGTTACGACGTATGTACTTAAATCTCAGTCATCAACATTAAGTGACCGATTTTTATGAATCACATCTTTATATTTAAAAATAATTTATCAATAGTCTAATATACATACATAAATAAATATATAGAAGTCTACATTTATAGTAGTGCACAGTACATTTAAGTTAGTTTGTCTTTAATAAGGATTGTTACCACATCCAGTTTCACTGGAGGGGGTATATTTAAGTTTTTGGCGAATTTATTAAGTGTTTAGTGTGAATGTGTAAATTGGGTATGACTTATGACTCTTTTCTTTAGTATGTATATTATACAGCGATTGGTGGTGTTGATGCCCGTATTTTATATAATTGTTNCGAATTTATTAAGTGTTTAGTGTGAATGTGTAAATTGGGTATGACTTATGACTCTTTTCTTTAGTATGTATATTATACAGCGATTGGTGGTGTTGATGCCCGTATTTTATATAATTGTTAGGATTACATTTGATTAATTTGTAAATTAGCTGTACTTTTACTATATGACAGATTTCTCATATTTATTTTATGTTTCGCTACCAAATCTACAATCATTTTACAGCAGCTATGCAAAAACACATAAAACATCATTTAAGTGTGTGTAGTGTTTTTATTTCTGCAATGCATGTGTGAGGTTTAATTTCGAAGCTAAACTATTTTTACTACTTACAAAAGAGTTTCTAATTTTTATTATGACAGGTGAACGTACATAACTAGTTTTTCTAATAAACGACTTGTTTTTGCATACATTGTACAAATTAAATTATTCAAATATGTTATATTTCTGTACACTAAACGCCCAAATTACATGACTCATCGTTATAACAGATCCCGCTGCTTAACAATAAACCATGGTTTGTTGTAAATAAATATGTAACAATCTTATGTTTTAATGTGCATAGGATTTTGATTTATATTAATTTTTGGAAATGTCAAGTGCTAAGACTTTAGAGGTAACTGGTGATGCATTAATAAGTATTTACAATGGTATAGGGAACAGAGGCACCTATTTTATGTATTAAAGCAGGACGTTTAATGGTAGTCATCCAACTCTTTAAAGTTATGTATTGGAATTTAACACGGCAATGAACAATCAAGGAACAAGAAAATCGTAAAATGTAGAAACACTGAAGACATGACATGAGACTATATAAAAAGTACGCATAGGACATCCAGCCAATAAATGACAAAACGATTCTTTGTTTATTATCAAAAGCAGAGACTTACTTTGCAAAGCAACAAAATTAATAATTTTTGTTGAATTTAAGTATTTCTAAATCATTTGTATCATCTTAAAAGTTGTATATATTGAAGGAGTTGATAGTAAGTATCTAACAAGCAGTTAATAAAAATGACACCAAGTAGCACAGGAAGGCAAATGGCATCCGATGATGATATACTACGTGTGTGTGTGTAATTAAAACGAAGCCGAAAGGAGATTAAAACCTTTTTTTTGGCATAAAGTCAGGTCATGTTGAGGTCAAGCAAGTGGGGATAACAAACATTTAATGCTACTAAAAAACTAGTAATTCTGCCACGTAAGCATATTAAAAGTAATTTTTCAATTAGTATATTGACATCGTGCGTTATAAATGATA